>JAVTVY010050830.1:0-254930 GCA_036873755.1 Hanleya hanleyi
AGCCTGTTGTAATATTATGATAGATAATTCTGGGAGTATGCATATCATTCCCAGCAATAGACTATATATTACTTGTATATGTTCCAATAATGTAGCATGCTCACCGCTCATTAACATATTTTGCATACCATTCGTAACATTATAAATGCATCTTGATATCTGTCGATGTAGTACATTCATATATTATAATAATAAATATGTTTATAGCAAGACAGCCTGTTTGCTAATTGCCCTAAAAATGATAAACTGCATGTGTGTCAGATAGTATATTTGTTGACACCATGTTCACTGCTGGTGTTCTTCAGTATATTTCATTCCGGCCTTACATGTAGGAGCTACTTGATATAATAGCATCTGTAATGTTGGTTAATTGGCAGGTTATGGTTGTCTTGCTGAATAGCCATATTCTATTTCAATAAATGCCTACTGTATATAAGTGAATAAATACCTCTCTCGCGTATATGTCGCGTGCCCCTTTTTGGTTTTCGACCATTGACCTGCCCATTTGTATTTTTCACAGGTCATGGTCATCTTTAGTTCCTGTTTTCATTAAATTTCCATTCATCATTTATACACAAATTTGGTTGTTGTGTTAATTCCTTGGGTATAGGGGTATGTGGTATTGATGATTCATGCCCCAAAAGCACCGAGCTCACCCTAAACCGTAAGACCGTCTTTCCAGAGCAGAGCAAGGGACATCCCGTCTTACACATGATCATGCAAATTTAGCAAATTCTAGTACAACAACTACAACAACAACAGAACGATGTTAACTGTAATGGCGTAATTTGTTTCAATTTGTTTTTTGCTGTTTTGCTGTCAATTTGGTTGTGATTATACCGTACTCGATCTATTCAGTATATTTGAACACCGCCGGAAAGCTGGTCCCTGGTGTATGAGATGACTGGAATTTGTGAAACCAATATATGAACCATTATATGAAATCAGCATTGACGTATTTCCTCATTTATTCGACCCCTATATCGTGTACATACATCTGTTCATTACCTTTTTTCTGTTTTGGGGTCACTAGGTCAAAATAGTGGTCAAACTAGGTAACTTGGTACTACCATATATACTGAAGAACCCAACTTGTATCGCATATGCATAAACTTTCAGTTTGTCACCAATTGCTTGTTGCCATCAAACGTTTCTTCATCTGCCAGGGCCCTATTCAATTACCTCCAAGTCCAATGGGTTCGTTCTCTGTGCTTTGCATGGTTCATGTTCACACTTTATTACAGTTAGACACCAACGCATTACACACAGTTACTCTGAGTATGGTGGGATTGATTAAAGTGGATTTTTGTTGTCATGATTATGATATGTCCAGTATACAAATACCTGTACCTGTCGTTTTAGCCAAGTTGACATGGCTTCGTTCGTTCCTACACTTAGCCATGAGTCCACTTCGGGATCACACGACTCTATGGGTCGTTCGGCTCTATCCGACAATAAAACAACCCATCCCAACTCTCTGTCTATTAGATTTCCTCATCATCCCTTTGAATATTAGTTAGCTTGGAGCCTTTCAGTAATTCAAAGCATGGAAACGACAGTAGCCAAGTTGACATGGCTTCGTTCGTTCCTACACTTAGCCATGAGTCCTCTTCATGAACTTACATGTACATTCCGAGATCACACGGCTCCATGGGGCGTTCGACTCTATCCGACAATAAAACAACCCATCCCAACTTTCTGTCTGTTAGATTTATCGAGTTCGGCAAAGGGTTTGTTTGCCGTGAAGAGCCCATCCGTCTGCAATCAGTCTTCAAACATCAACGTCCGGTTGAACTTCCGCCATTACCTTCGTACGGGCCACGTGATCGGCAACGATCGGGGATCACATGACCCGTACGAAGATAATGGCGGAAGTTCAACCGGGCCGTTGAAGTGCCAATAAAGTTCAGAGCAGACGTGCAACCATTCGTTACTTTGACAGTACAAATGTAATGAGCGATTTAGGTTGATCACCACAGCTCCGTAAAAACCGTCAATACAATTTGAAACTATCTACTTACAACCAGACAATGGAGATTGTCATATATTGTTATACACATAGTTAATGAACATTTGAAATCGTATCAACTACTCTTTTGAATCATAATACTCCACAGCGGTCAAACTGTAGCGCATGCATTTCTTGGGACGTAGGTCATGGTAGAAATCCAAGTGTCCATATTGATTGCGTACAACTGTAACCTGATTTAATCCTATCTCCCCCACCCATAGTTAGCCTAGGTCACGAGAGAGTGATCGCATTAAAACTGATTTGCAGAGATCTGGGTCGATCTCCCATTCTTAGCTGCTACATGGTAGCAAGAGGCATGCAAGCGATAAATCGAGAGCTGATACCCGTGAATTAACAATCTGCAATGTATCTGCCTGTCACGGAACGGTCCTACCTGCTGGCCCGAACGGCAGTCCCGAATTGGTCAGCGTGATCTGCAATTAGTAAACTTAGTCAAAACATACTGGCAGACCTGAGCTCCTCATTCACCCGAACCCTACAGATATTACAAATCTCGCCCCGCTCACTTTCAACGGTTATGAGTTATGAAGACCCCAATTTTAAACACCCTTGCAATTGCGTTCTTTCTGGCCAAAGCGTTGTTCGCTACCATTTATGTGCTCGCATGCTCAATGAAATATAATTTCATAGTATTATATCCTGAAACGGTATTCACAATTTGCCGTATTTTTATGGTATTCACCGTATGGTATTTACTGTATGGTGGTAGGGACGTTGAGGAACCCCCAAATTACATCTCGCCTCGCCGTATGATCATTTCATGGGAAAGGAGCCGAATAGTCCAACTTTCGGAAGACGGCTTTTGAACAATTTACTGCTCCAGCAGAAACGTCGTATACTCTCTCAGATAGATTATATTTTGATACTCATTTTGCCATCTTTCAGCAGAAACCACTGTTGTTCGCTGAAAGAGAATTTCCAGATAAGTCAAAGGCGGCATACAGCCTTGTCCTAAGCCTCTCCCCCACTGTCCTCGGCGATGGCAGATGATGGAATAAATGGCGTCTCTAGGTTAAACGGTTACGACGTGAATGAGACCTCTTGTTACATACGTGTACCATCACACGTCCAACTCATAGAGTAGATTGAACAGAAACTGTAAGACACGTAGCGATGAACATATCAGGTCTGTGGAAGTAAATATCACTTTTTCCTCATTTTTGTGATGTTGTTTCGGTGTTGAAAAGAAAGTGGGAAGCCCATGTTTCTTATCGAGCCATATACTGCCTTACTTCTCTCTTCAACAAAGGCCAAACAAGTTCCTGGAGATACCGTAGCTAACGATGGAAAAGATGATTCCTCGGGTCCTCACCCTGTTCCGCTCGCAGAAGTTCGAAATGGACTTTATGCCGAAGCTCTCCAGCGGAAAAAAACATCAAGCTCTAGACTTATGGAAGACTGTAGGCCCTGATGGCAAGTACACCAGACGTCATCAGAGGATCGTCTCCGCCGAGAGCAACGAGAAAATCTCAAACCACTACAAGTCTCTCGGTGACGAGACGGAGGAAGGTTGTGGTTCGGAAGATGAAGATATCTGTGATAGTGAGATTTGCGATGGTGTAGAAGCCGAGCCAGGTGATCAAAAGCCTGATTCTGATCAGACTGAAAGTGTTGACAACACATTGACTCCAGGAGATGTTGAATTAAAGGATGACAACTTACCGGATACTGGTCGTGTGTCGTCTGCGGATTCCTTCATTAATCCTATTCACTCTGGTGTAGACGTAAACTTTACACCGAATGAGAAAGTCATGAATTAATTCACAGAGGAAGAAAGTAATCAACAGTCTTGTAGTAATGAAGCTACCTCGAACCAGGAAAAGGAGGAGAAAGAGAATTCCCTAGATAGCGAAACAGGCAAAGAGCCTAAAAAAGTCGATACTACCTCCACTCCTACCAACGAGTCATCCATGCTTTCTGATGAGGAGTATGTTGAGTGTTATGATCGTCCGTTAAAAGGCGAGACTTCCTTGAACCAAAGGTTGAAGGTCTTGTTGGGACAAGAGAGAGAGAGAGAAAGAAGTTTATAAGAAGAAAAGTAAAAAAGATGAGAGAGAACAAATGAAAAATAAAAAGAAAGGTCAAAAAGAATTACCCAAAATAAAACGACATTCGATAAATTAACCTTATATATCTTGGCTTTGGCAGTTTTGTATATCGCTTCTTCATACAGATTAAAAATGGCTCAGTCACCAACTATCATTCAGTGGAATTGCAGAGGAGTTTGGCAAAATTTGAATGAACTTCAATTATTAACTCAAGATTATGAACCATCAGCTTTTTGTCTCAACGAGACCTTTCTCAAGAAAGCAGATAAAGATAAATTTAAATTTCGCCAATACACACCTTATCATTCCTACGCTTTAGACGAAAATGGAAAAGCTACAGGCGGCTCTTCAATATTGGTTAAAATGGGTGTTTTACACAGTCCTGTTGATTTAGTGACAGATTTGGAAGCTGTAGCAGTTCGTATTACCGTGAATTCTGTTTTCACATTATGCACAGTGTACATACCTTCTTCTGGTAGTGCCGGCTTAGTGAACTTCAAGATCTTTGCGATCAGCTCCCGAAACCGTGTTTAACCCTATCTGGCCTGGGCTTTTTGTGACCTATCCTGGCTTTATTATTTTTCTTACCTCTTAAGCTAGGGAGCTGTAACTTACCATACTATACCTTTGGGTCAAGCTCTACCAGAAAATGTAAAAAAATCCAAGATGGCCGCTTTGATGACGTCACAGTGACGTCATCTTCAAAAACGGCATTTTTTGGTCGATTTTTCGGTCGGATTTTTCGATTTTTTTATTTATGCAATTTCTCCGCAAAAACTGCATGATAAATTAGTAAAAATTAAAGTGGCGTGAAATAAAATAGTTTTTGCCCACTTTTCGTCGCGAAAAAGCAGAAATTTTGAAGAAATATGACAAAAACTTCATTTTTCTGGTACTCCAGGTGGCCGCCATTTTGAATTTACCCATGATCCTCTGCTCAGGGGGTTATGCAAGTAGGCTCAAAATGAGCCCAATATGATAAACTATAAAGTCAAGGAGTTTCAGCTCTCCATTTTTTGTCGTTCCGGAGATAGCGCAGAAAGTTTGGTAGGGGGGGCCATTTCGCCCCCCCCCCCCAGGCCAGGTAGGGTTAATGATGGGTGATTTTAACGGTCGTAATATCCCCTGGGATAATGAAGACAATTGTAAAGGTAAAATTCTTGAAAATTTTATATCAAATAATTATTTTTACGGGGCGATTCAATCCCGTAGGGACTAATGGTCCTGTCTTATAGTCAGAAAAAATTGAGCGCCGGCTCTGTGTCTTGCTAACACAGCAAAAGATAGAGTTCTTACACGACAAGAAAGAGGTCTGAATCTTCCTTCTTTAGAGTGTTCAGGTTTCTGTGTTTTAATGTTCGCGTAAGGTTGCAGGTCTGATATGTTTAAGTTACATTTCCATTTATCTAATTTTATGCGTGTTTTCGTTAATTTTTCAGTGGCACTACTTTCTTACTCAAAATATGTCGTCTGCTAAACCATAGATTTTGAGAGGCGCATGTTGAGTGATTTTGTGGGACTCATTCTCATTAGAAAGCGTGTTTGGGCAGTAATTTAGTATTAAATAATACCAGTATAAGTGTAATTCATTGTAGAAAACAATGGGATATTTCACTTTGCCTGTATTCATTTACATTTTCATGAAATATGTGTGTTGAGTTACAGTTTGGAATTTTCGCCTTTTAAGCTTACCCCTCAAAACCCTCTGCATTATCTTTTTGTGGTAAGTTTCTAAAATCCAGTGGTGATCAAATCATTTACGTAATAATTTCCCTGTATTCAGAAATGTTTTCTTTCCATTCTGCTTCTGAAATATTCATGGAATGTTGCAAGCATTTTCCCCTGATCTACAGAAAGAGCTCTGCATATCACAGACATGCTGTGTTTGAAATTGTTTGGTGCCAGGGGAGATAAACAGATAAAAGTGTAATATACTAGGGGTGTACTTGCAGGAGAGGTACATGTATATAATATGATGCCGTGAGAGGATGCATCCCAGCATAGCTCCAGTCCATCTAACCATGAGGATTTTACATTGTATCTCATTACTCATTTTTTACCCCTCGGCCAATTTTGGCCATGGAATATTGTCGTCGTCTTGTACGTCCGTCTGTCCGTCTGTCCGTACGTGAGCGATATAGCCGGAAACGGTTCTACTGAAGAATTCCAAATTTGGTATGCTTATTTACCTAGTCAAGGACCAGAAGCCTATTGAATTGGGATCTGATAGGGTGGAAACCTTGGCGGCCATCTTTAATTTTATGCAAAATGGATAATGATCCATATCTCGGAAACCAATCAACTGTTCAATACGAAAGTTGGCATACATCATCGATACATCAAGCAACTTTAAATGAATTACCAAACCGGCTTTTCTGATTAGCTTAAAATCCTGTAGGCCATCTTTAATTTATGCGAAATCGATAATGATACATATCTCTGTTACCATTCAATTGTTTTATATGAAAGTTGATATACATCATCGATACATCCAGATACTTTGAATCGGGACCTGATTGACCGAAAACCTTGGCGGCCATCTTTAATTTATGCAAAAACTTTAATGATATATATCTCTGATAACATTTAAGTGTTCTATACCAAACTTGGTATACAGCATCGATGTATCAAGAGACTTGCAATGAATAACCACATCAGTTCCTCTGAGTGAACGGAAGGATGGGCGGCCATCTTTAATTTATGCAAACTCATTAATGATCTCGTTCTCTGATACCGTCCAAGTGCTCGATGTAAAATTTGGTATACATCATCGATTCATCAAGAGACTTACGACAAATGACAGTTCTGGTTTCTCTGATTGGGCAGAAACCTTGGTGGCCATCTTTAATTTATTCAAAATCTTTAATGATGTATATCTTTGATACCATTTCAATGTTCTATACGAAACGTGGTATACAGCATCAATGTATCAAGAGACTTTCAATGAATAACCACATCAATTCCTCTGAGTGGCGGGAAGGATGGGCGGCCATCTTTAATTTATGCGAAATCATTAATGATCTCTATCTCTGATACCGTTCAAATGCTCGATGTAAAATTTGGTATTCATCATTGATGCATCAAGAAACTTATCTAATGAATACAAGTTTCTCTGATTGGACGGAAATATTTGGGTCATTTCTAATTGCAAAATTTTTGATAATCTGTGTATTTGTGACTTGACTGCTTGGTGTTCCTGACATCTTGGTTCAAATTGAATACATTATGAATGTACCCAGAACCGAGAAGTTTTCAGATGTGCAGCTTCGTATTGTCATTTACTGCTGAAGGATATGCTTTCTATTATCTGAATAAAAGTGAAATATTTTACAAATATTGGTAACATGCAGAGAAGACATTATTTTATCATTTTATCAGGTTGGTTTCATAATAAATGTGTGTCCCAGCGGTCACAAGTTATTTTTTTAATATATATATGTATACAATTACACTAATGCATTATAGATCCTTGTTGAGAGGAATGTGTGAGACTACAAGTATGGCTCTTCGTCATGGGATGAAACATCAAAGAGTTAGTGGAATTATTCCAACAGCTTATTTTACATTTAAATAGCCTAAGGCTCTAGTTATTGATGGTTCTTATACACATTTGTCCTCAGCTCATGAAACCTATTCAGCATTAGGGTGCACTCCACACTAGGCCACGGTTTCGCACAAATGGCCCCTCCCTAATTTCATAATAAGGAAGGTCGCCTGTTTTTGACAGCATGGTAATTCTGCTTCCCTTTCTACTAACTGATATCTATAGTATCACGTTGCTGGACGTAACCATTTCTTCAAACGGGGATATAACAATTGCTTGCCGATCGCACCTACTCGCCACTACAGAGTTAATCGTTTCCGGAATTGAATATCTGGCAGGCCAAAATCCTCACTTTTTTGGGAAACGAAAATGATGATTCCTTTATGGCGATAAAATTTTACAAAAAACGAGTAGGTCGACCCCCTGTTTTTTTTGCCTTTTTAAAATGCCCGTTGGACGGAGAAACGCTCACATGTCTAACAAGAAAATCATTTCGTTTGTTTTCTCTGGATGGTGGGTCGAATTTGACACATTTTCGTACATTTTATGGAGTTTTTCAGAAAAGCTGAAGAAGGTTTAAGGAGGATTGTACGTCTTTTCTTTTCAATTTCAATAGCTCACTTGTCTTCTGGAATAATGGCGTGAGTGTGCCCATTCGGAAAATATATACTTTTACAGGGGTTTTGTTAAAGATTTTACATATATTTAAGGCCGAAGACCCGAACCCATGTCTATTTTTAACCGCACATCATTTAGGTGTGGAATGCACCCTTAGGTATCTCACTTTGCGACCTGCCTATTCTTGAAGAAGTTTCCTGGTCTGTTCATGATGACCTTTGTGGAAGTGATCACTTTCCCACTGTCCTATAATCTGTTCATTCAGCTGATGACCCTCATTTCACAAGGTTTAATTTCAAGAAAGCAAACTGGCCCGAGTTTGAAAACTTTTTTCACAAAGACTACAAGCAGTCTCCTTCGCTGATGTACCAGATTCTATACAGTTATTCTCAGATATGTTGATAGAAATTGCCAACCAAACCATTCCCACATCTTCAGGAGTTGCACATATTAAGAAACCTTGGTTTAATGATGACTGCAAAGAAGCAAGAAAATGTAGGAAGAAGGCTGAACGATATTTCCGCCGACATCCTAATCCTGAAAATTTGAAAGATCTCAGATTTACAAGAGCTAAAGCTCGTAGAACCATGAAACAGAATAAACTTGATTCTTGGAGAAATTATGTTTCTCAGATAAATACTCATACTCCTATAACAAAAGTTTGGAATATGATCCAGTGTTCATCATCTCAACGATGGAAACCAGGTGATTACTGACAGAGTAGAAATTTCAAATAAATTAGGCGAAACAATTGCTCGTCGTCAAAAAATGCCATAGTTATACCAGTACCAAAGCCTGGCCGTGACCATACAGACCCTGGTAATTATCGTCCGATTTCACGGACTAGCTGTGTCTGCAAAACTATGGAACGCATGATAAATGATCGCCTTGTTTGGTACTGAAAAGAAACTTACTGATATTCAAGCTGGTTTCCGTAAAAATAGAAGTGCCATTGATCATTTAGTCAGATTAGATTCGTATGTTAAGAATACTTTCGCCAAGAATAAACATGTGGTTTCTATCTTTTTTGATTTAGAAAAAGCTTATGATACTACATGGAAATACGGGATTCTGAAAGATCTTCAAAATATGGGATTAAAAGGCCGTTTACCCGGTTTTATTTCCAACTTTTTGAATGATAGACAATTCCAAATTCGTTTGGGTACAACTTTGTCTGATCATTTTGCTCAAGACCAGGGTGCCCCACAGGGCAGTATTTTGTCTACTACTCTGTTTAGTATCAAGATCAACAGCTTGGCTTCAGTTCTGAATAAATCAATTGATGGTTCACTTTTTGTAGACGATTTCAACATATCGTGTAGTGGGAAAAGTATACACAATATTGAGAGAACATTACAACTTTGTCTAAACAGAATTCAAAAATGGTGTCTAGAAAATGGTTTCAAATTCTCCAAAGCTAAGACAAATTGTATACACTTTTGCAGAAAATATTTCCAACACAAAGATCCAGAACTTAAATTAGATGGAACTGAAATCCATGGTAAAAGTGGTAAAAGAGGTCAAATTCCTAGGCATATTGTTTGATCAACGACTAACATTCAAAGCACATATAAATTGCTTAAAAGCCAAATGCACGAAAGCTCTAGATTTGTTGAGAGTAGTTGCCAGCTATAAGTGGGGAGGAGATCAGCAAACTCTTCTTCATTTATATCGAGCACTTGTTCGTTCCAAACTCGATTATGGTTCTATTGTTTACAATGGTGCAAGCAAGTCAAACTTGGCAAAGCTAGATCCTATTCTCCATCAAGGACTAAGACTTTGCCTCGGTGCGTTCAGAACATCACCTAAAGAAAGCTTGTATGTCGAAGCGGATGAATTTCCTTTAGAACTACGAAGGATTAAACTTTCGCTGCAATATATCACAAAACTGCGTTCGAACCGCTCAAATCCTGCATATAACTGTTTTCAACCTTCCGTACGCAGATTTCTATTTGAATAAACCGTCGAATATTCCATCTCTTGGAATCCGTATGAAACCACACATTGTAGCAGCTGGTATTAAAGTTAGTCAAAATTTACCAAGCGAGCTCTTGCTAACTCCACCCTGGCAGTTAGGCAAACCAGAAGTAGATATTTCACTGACGAAATATAAAAAGGCAGACACGAGCCAGCTCGTGTATACACAAGAATTTGGTCTACTGAGAGAAAAATGCAGATCACATCAGGCTATTTATACCGATGGTTCTAAAGATGGTGAGAGAGTAGCATGTGCTACTATCTTTAGTTCCAAAACTAAAACCTGTCGTTTACCAGGTCAAAGTTCCATATTTACTGCAGAAGCAAAAGCTCTATTATCAGCTTTAGAAGGTATTGCATCTACTAGAAGGTAGAAATATGTCATATGCTCGGATTCACTATCCTGCCTTAAAGCGATTAAAAGTGGAAATTCAACTCATCCCACCATCTTGAAAATTCTACAATTATATGACACTAGATTTGATCAACAGATAGATATTGTGTTTTGTTGGGTGCCTAGTCACGTTGACATCAAAGGCAACACTGAAGCTGGTAGATTGGCTAAGGCAGCTCTAGATGAAGAAGTTGATCCTGTTGGAATCTCATACAGCGATTTCAGACCATCTATCTGCGCTTATGTAAGAAAGCTGTTTCAATTTTTATGGGATACTATGGATAATAAACTTCACGAGTTCAAAAAAACTGTTGGTTATACGCATCTGAACAGTCAGAAACGTTTCGATCAGGCCACGATTAGACGATGTAGGATCGGTCATACACGATTAACCCACGAATATTTACTAAAACAGGAGCCGGTCCCAAGGTGTATTCTATGTCACGACGATCTTACGGTGAAACATATTCTCATAGATTGCATAGATTTTAAGATTGTGAGAGGTACTTTTTATCGAGCAACTACGCTGGAACATCTTTTTAGCCGAGTAAAAGATTGTATTTTACATTATTTGAGAGAGATTGGTTTGTTGTACAAATGTTAATGTTTGAATGTTTGGATCTGTTTTAACGCGTTGGTTTACTGAGTTATTGAGTTGAATACTTAGAATTTTGTTTGATCGTCACTATATAGCTGAAATATTGCTGAATGCGACGTTAAACCTTAATTCTCTCTCTCTCTCTCTTCCTTCAACTCGCGCATCGCGGGGCTCCCGGGGATCGACCTGTGCTGTCGTTGTGAGCACCGCAGCTTATGGTAAGTATCTAAGGTGCTAGGAGCCGTGTGAATACTACATAGTCTCCAAATCAACATCTGCAATAAAAGCGCGGCTGAGATACTAAGGCTACGTCCGAGAATTCACCGTATTCTCGTGTCTGAATGTTCGGTGTCGACGAATATTTTCCTGTAGAGTCATATGGTTGCTTTTTAGTCACCAGACCTAGTCAATTTTTCCCATCTCTTGCATATCGCTTCAATTTATCACCTGTATAGGATTCTGCTGGTGGACTTAGTCCCCGAAGCCCACCCTTTGTACATGTCACTCGACAAATATATGTAGGTTTATTGTTTCGGTGGGAAACTTAAGCCGTACGACGTCGGACATTACAGGTTAGTTTTCTAGATATCTTACATTTACCAGGTTACCCCATGTTAAGGCGTTTACTTCATCAGATGTCCATGATGCTCATCCATTAACATCAGATGAGTTGTTTGAGCTGATCTGTCATCACAGCTCCCGAGCTAGCGTATCTAATTCCGCTTAAACCGGTGCTAGGGACCGTGTGAATACTTCATAGTCTCCACATGAACAGCTGCAATAAAAGCGCGGCTGAGATACTAATGCCACGTCCGAGAATCCACCGTATTTTCGGGTCTGAATGTTAGGTGTCGACGAATACTTTCCTGTAGAGTCATATGGTTGCATTTTAGTCATCAGACGTCGTTAATTTTTTTCACCTCTTGCATATCGCTCCAATTTAAGGGCTTCAGCTCCTTAGCTCTTTGCACCGTTTGAATAGGATACTAGTATTACCGAAACTCGATGTTATTTTAGACATGGTGCGCCGTTGTTTATATAAAGGGTTAGTTAGCCGAGTGTATAAAGTGCTCGCTCCTTCATGTTTACTTAGTTGAAGTGAAACTCGTTAGGGAAGAAACCTCGAAGTTAACTACTTTCACCAAATTGCATGGTACATTCATGAAACTTGGTTCAATTTACATTGTGTTACTGATTATATGCTTCAGCTTAAATTACTCATATGGGTTATTTTGTCTTAAATAAGATTTTCGATCTATGAAACAAATCCACACACAAAGTAGCTCTTAGAGTAACGATGTGACCGTCAAATGTCGTTTGATCTGTTTTGGGGGAAAGGAAAAACAGAATATGATATATTTGAATAAAAAGAGTTATCTTGTGATGATGTTTCTTAGTATTCTGAGAAATGACGAAAACACGTAAGAAAAAGAGATCGTATCTCCAGAGAGGTTAAAAAGATAATTCTATAACAGAGGATCCGGTGGATCGCGGGATTGCTCGAACTTTGCATACGTCACTTCCGGTGATATGCCTCTTCCGCCGATAACGTCATTTCTGGTGATGACATCACTTACGATAGTTGGCGCCACCATGACGTAACTTCCGGCGATGACATCACTTCCGGCGACGTATCAGTCCTAAGGCGTTACGTTGCTACCTTAATACGTTATCTGGTGGTCTTAAGGCATGACATGGCTATCTTAAGAAGTTGCCGGGCTATCTCTTGCATATCGCTTCAATCGGAAGGCGTTATTTGGCGAGATAGATTAAGTGGCAAGAAGTTACGTGGTTATCTGTTCCGTTGGAGATACTTCCAATTTTTCAAAGCTAAAAGCTGGGGTATTTATAGCAAAGGGAAGGAATAGCAAAAAGATTGAGGTGGGAAGACTACATGTAACACAACGTTAATTTAACTATTAACTCACAGTACAGGGGAGCGGCATGGTAATAAGTCCTGTACGTAAACCGACACACCAAAGTGAAGCTTACAAGCTGTGCCAGTCCATGAACCCCGCTTTGGCAACGAAATTAACGTCGTATACATGAGGGACGTGGATCGGTAACTGCCATGGAAGTACATTGCATCAAATAAGAGAGATAAATCGTTATCAGGTTTCAAGCTCATTTAACCGAAAACTAGTAAAACATAAACATAGTTGAATTAACACACGAAAGATAACAACTGAAATTGGTCTAGATTTGATGGGATCATGTGCAATGATGATGTTTTGAATTTCGCATCCTACCTTCGCCTCCTGGCTTCGCATTCTGCCTTCACATCCTGCCTTCGCGACTTTGCATCCTACCTTCGCGACTTCGCATCTTGCCATCGTGACTTCGCATCCTTGCTTCGCGACTTCGTATCCTGCCTTCCTGACTTCGCATCCTGCCTTCGCCACTTCGCATCCTGCCTTCTCATCATGACTTTGTGAAGTGACTTCGCATCCTGACTTCGCGATTTCGCATCCTGGCTTCGCGACTCAGCATCCTGGCTTCGCGACTTCGCATCCTGCCTTCGCGACTTCGAGTCCTGCCTTCGCTACTTCGCATCCTGGGGTTGCTCCTGGATATTTGTAATACCGCTCAAGCCGGTGCTAAGAGCCGTGTGGGCATTTCATATAAGATGTCCACATGAACAGCTACAACGTGACCGAGATACAAATCGTCACAGGGATCAGTTTTGGTTTTAGTGGTGGGGGAGTCATATTACTTCATTTCAGCACGCCGGCATCTATTTCCACCATATGTACATGTAGCGGTGGACCTTTCGTCCCCGATGCTTGCCGTCTGTATATATTATTGTGATTGTTGTGTGTGAATGTGATTAACATGGTGCAGAATGAAGACCTTGGTCGGCATCGAGCCTCACATACTTGTGCTCGAAATAAGAAATTACATTCTACTAATATTTTAGTTTATTTTTTTTTTTATGAATTTTGGAATCAAACTCAAAACTCAGTGTTCCTTTAACTTGTAGTCCGAGACTAACCATTCGGCAAAACAACCAAACAACGTATAATTGTCAATTGGATGAATTATGTGCCAACCGGCGGTGGACCTCGCCCTTACAGGACATTCATAGTGTTTAATCATATTTCTATATTATGAAACTATGATGCTTATAACCAAAACAATTTTGCAGTATCATTTATCATAAAACCCATTAAATGTTTTACTCGTTTTGATTAAAGGTGTTATATTTTAGATATGAAGGGAACCCCAAACCTTCTCCTCCAAGAATATCACCAACAACTTGCAAAAAGCTCATTGTCTAACACTCGTAATAATTTTTTGACTATTTTTAACTGCTCGGTGACATTTCAGTATGTTCTCTCTCAAGCTAATAACTGTTCAGGTAAATTCAAGAAAATTATATTTTCGGTTTATACAAGCAACATACTGAGGATAAATTTACGTTCAAACCGAACACCTCCTTTGGGTGGATTGAACTGTACACAGAACTGTACTGCAGTGTCACGGGAGAAAAGGGACAATATATTCAGGCTTTATTACTCACAAACGAGTGCCATTATCCAAAGTTTCAGAGTTGGTATTGGTAACATAATCACTTAAAAGTGTTTTACATGTGAGCCATTAAAAAAACAATACAATAAAACATACAACAATCTACAGCAATGAATTATTGATACGAATAACTTAACAAAATATTGATAGGAGTATGAAATATTTCGAACGTAATTGCTACATAAATTGTTCCATTTTCGGAACATGGCGTTTACACCGCAGCTGAACTCACTATGCGTCTCAGTTGCTTGGATGGCGACTGGTAGATGATTCCATGCTTTCGTATCGAGATATTGAAAATATATTGGGAGCGATTTTTTGGGGTAAACATTTACCTTAAATGTGGATCTAGTGCTAACCAGAGAAACATAAGACACCAGTCTAAACTTACTACTAATGTAGCTATGGCCGTGCACTGCTTGCCACACTGGCAGGTCATACTTCCATTATTAATTGAAGAGCATTGCGCGCAGTCCTTCTGCTATGTAAGCAATACGTTACACTGATGGCGTCGAACAAAGTCAGTATTTACCTTCGATTGAATCATTCCACAAAAAGGTAATTCCGATTATCGCGAAGAGGAGTATTGGTACTGTAACGAAAGTGCAGAAATGCAAACGACCCCTTGGGTTCCCCTTTAATAAATCACAGCTTCTGAATGACATGTGACTATATGTGAAATCGAAAGTGACATTGTGTTTATGTGTGCAGTTCACTTTACCTGATGGAATTCAACGCTGTAATTTTCCTAGAATGAACTATAATAATCCGGGAGACAGACAATGCCTCGAAAGCCCGGTGAAGTTATCTCAAACCATCAGTCGGGACGGCGAAAAGGAACGTTGGTGAGCTCACTTGCTTCGCTGTAGATGACGTCAGTCAGAAATCCGGAAGTCAACATTGGGAATATGCAGATGAGGAACAGTGAACTTTGCGGTCGTCGTATGAATTAACTAGAGAGAGTTGGAAGCTGAGATTTACCAGTTACGTCCGTTATGAATTATGGTTTGTTCCTCCATAGCCATATTTATCCAGCGAAGTCCAGATAAACTGATCGGGGGAAAGTGTGTTAATTTGACAATAAAGAGGGCGCTGGCATCGTCGACTTGTTTCTACCTTTATCTGCAGGAGAACGTTCTGTTTCTACCTTTATCCACAGAAGAGCGGTAGCCCTATATAAGCCAGGCTCCCGCGGAAACGAGGCAGACCAGCAGAAACTTCGAGGTCTTCCTTTCCAACCTCCTCGATCCAGACAAGGTGACAGGTTGAATCGAACTCGCTCGTTGGCCAATATCAGTGCACGAGTGCGTTCTCGGTAGCCTGACAGTTTGTCTTGGGGACCCTGCGCACTCTCTTGTAGATCTGAAACATCCATTCCCCACGTAAACGTTTCAACTGATGGCAGCGGTGGGATGGCCAACATCTGGGAGACGAAGGAAAGGAGACCAAGCCTGGCGGATAGCATGGATCCGGACCAGACAACCATGAATATAACTGGAGATTTCGGCGCCGAGTTACGACAACCGGGAGCCCGGGGCCAACCATCTGACGGAAGAGGAGCCCGACCGAAATTCTCCAAGACGCCGAGTCCACGGGAACGGCGTGAGACGGGAAGAGGCGTGGCATCCGGACGATCAACCACAGCAACACTGGGTTACGAAAATCTTCTTGATTTGTCCACGCTGGAACTGGGATCGGTGCTGTTGGCACCACCGGCCGAACTGACGCCACGACCTTCAGCGGAGACGTCTACCGAAGATCGACTGAGGGGGCGGGAGCCAGTACCTGAACAACCCGACGTTGACCTAAGACGAGAGGTAGAAGACCAGCGTAATGTCTCAAATGCATTATGCACACCGATGACCGCCATGATGGGACAGATGTCCACGATGCTGAGAAATCAAAGTTCCAGTGACGAGATGACTCAACCGAATGTTGAAGATTACAGTCATTCTGGGCCGGCCGGATTGGAAAGAGGACGCCGAGCCGCAGAGACGCCACTACGGGGTCGAGATGAAGCCGCATCTGGGGCGACGTCGAGGCGAGATGAGTCGCCGCCAAGAAGACGCCGGGACGAACCACCTTCAGTTTCGTGGGATTACCCGTTACAGACGTCCACGCCCATGGGGGAACCTAGACGGCCGAAGACGACGATGGTGAAGGCCGCTACCTACGATGGTACCACGCCATGGCGAGACTATTTGGCTCACTTCGGGCACTGCGCCGTGATAAATGGGTGGACGTACCAGCAACAGGGTCAATACCTGGCCGTCGCTTTACGGGGGTCAGCACAGCAAGTGCCAGCCAGCCTTAAGTCTGCACCGGGCAGTACCGACTACGACCGGTTGAAGGAAGCCTTAGAGAAGCGCTTTGCCCCACCTAATCAGATGGACATGTACAAGTCGCAGCTGAGGTCTAGACACCGCGAGAGGGATGAAGATCTTCCGGGCCTGGCTCAGGCGTTAATCCGTCTGACACAGCTGGCTTATCCTGATGCCGGAGACGACATTCAAGATACCCTAGCCAAGGATCAATTCCTGGACGCCATTGGTGATGAGCTGGGATTTCAAGTCTGGCAGACACGACCCGAGAAGTTGGATGCGGCAGTACATGCGGCTGTGGAACTGGAAGCATTCAAGAGATATCGTCGACATGAAACATGGGCAACAACCAGAGCTATTCATGGAGAGAAAAAGATGGGAACGGAGACTCAGCAGCTGAGAGAAATGAAGCGGTTATTGGAACAGCTTCAGCGAGACACTGAACCACCGCGACAGCAAAGGCCACGGCGATACCGGTCGAGATGGGGACATAGGCGTGGCCAACAACGACCATACGGCAACCGAGATTGGACACCAAGGTGCTGGACATGCGGAAAACATGACCACTATCGAGCGACCTGCCCTGAAGGCCGTAGACGAGATGGTTCCCCACCGCAGAATCCACCGAAAACGTCTTTGGCGGCACCCACGTTTCAACTGGTGGTGGGCGATACGAGAACTTTTCCTCACAGTTATAAGCCTGGTGATCAAGTTTGCTTGAGAGGGTCTTTTGTTGTGAGAGAAGCCCTGACTGATGCGACATATCGCATCGCCGACGAGGCTGGTGGCCTCCGTGTAGTCCATCATGATCTTCTTAAGTCCTTCTATCCTAGAGAGACATCGGATAGTGAGACCACTGAGTCTACAGAGAAGGATGGTGATGTCGAATCTGAGAACGACTCGGAGCCTGCGATGGCCTTTCCATATCCGGTGGAGCACCCAGCCGCAGTGAGATCCCCAGCCCCTCGACAGACGAGAAATGGGCGGACAACTCGGCGCCCTATGATATTGGCAGATTACGAGGTTGGATTACCGCCGGATTCCCCTGTTGAAGTCGAGTCGCCTCGTTCGGAAGAGCAGATGGCCTTACCGGAGACGTGGAGTCCTCCACGAACGACTCGTGGACGTCGGGTCCAGCGACCGAGGCGCTTTAATGACTACGTTTTAGCCTGTCAATGGACAGGAGATGCACGACCGTACGGTCGGAGAAATACGGTTGATGACCGTGATCGTCGAGGGATGAACTGTGGTGCAGGGCCGACCTGCAGGTTCTTCGGTGGGCGACGAACACAGGATGGGCGATCCCGAGGCTTTACTGCCTCAGATGCATGATGGACAGACTCCAGCAGGAGATAGTTGTGGCCTGCTGTGGACCTGATGTCCATTTCAGGTGACGACGACTTGGCCAAGAAGTCAAGAGGACCGTCGTCCTGTAATTTTGTTGTACATGTTTATACGTTGCACATATGTTCTGTTTTGCACTCCCATGCTGCTGGTAGCGTGACGAGAGCCATGACGAGGGCGTCATGTTTTTCGAAGGTGGGGGTAGTGTAACGAAAGTGCAGAAATGCAAACGACCCCTTGGGTTCCCCTTTAATGAAATCGATGAAATGAAATCGAAAGTGACATTGTGTTTATGTGTGCAGTTCACTTACCTGATGGAATTCAACGCTGTAATTTTCCTAGAATGAACTATAATAATCCGGGAGACAGACAATGCCTCGAAATCCCGGTGAAGTTATCTCAAACGATCAGTCGGGACGGCGAAAAGGAACGCTGGTGAGCTCACTTGCTTCGCTGTAGATGACGTCAGTCAGGAATCCGGAAGTCAACATTGGGAATATGCAGATGAGGAACAGTGAACTTTGCGGTCGTCGTATGAATTAACTAAAGAGAGTTGGAAGCTGAGATTTACCAGTTACGTCCGTTATGAATTATGGTTTGTTCCTCCATAGCCATATTTATCCAGCGAAGTCCAGGTAAACTGATCGGGGGAAAGTGTGTTAATTTGACAATAAAGAGGGCGATGGCATCGTCGACTTGTTTCTACCTTTATCTGCAGGAGAACGTTCTGTTTCTACCTTTATCCACAGAAGAGCGGTAGCCCTATATAAGCCAGGCTCCCGCGGAAACGAGGCAGACTAGCAGAAACTTCGAGGTCTTCCTTTCCAACCTCCTCGATCCAGACAAGGTGACAGGTTGAATCGAACTCCCTCGTTGGCCAATATCAGTGCACGAGTGCGTTCCCGGTAGCCTGACAGTTTGTCTTGGGGACCCTGCGCACTCTCTTGTGGATCTGAAACATCCATTCCCCACGTAAACGTTTCAGTACTCTGGGAACTGAAACCAGCCAAAATAGTCTGTGATCATACCGGGTATGGGTGAGCTGGATTTAATGTCTTCCTTTTGTATCTCATCGTGATTTCCTGAGTTTATTGAACAAATAATACCAGAAGGGATTACGTGTTCATCTTCGCCGGGAAGATGATCGACGCTGCAAACCCTATACACCCTGCATGCAGGCATTTTCTTCAAGTAATTAGAACATTTTATTTCAGCATTTCTTTTGGGTTTTTTCTTGCATACCAACGTTTCTAAATCACTGGCTCGTACGTCTCAATTGCATAATTCTGAAGTGAAAGGAGAGATCCAGTTGAGAGCATTCTCCTCACCCGGAAGAGGTGTGAAATTAACCTCAACTGGTCATTCTGGAATACATTGGTTAAATTCTTTATGAGACACAGATAAATGATTCTTTCTATGTAAGAGTGGCAAATACAGTTACTCTTTCACCTATCTCTGAGATAGATTGTGTGTGATAGGAATCGGTCTGGTAACAGGTTAAAGATATGTGAAAGAAATGCACATGGGCTTATTTTGGATCTCCAAAATGCTTAATTACAACTCACCAGGTTGTCTGGTGACTTTTCGCTCACACCTATTTTCGCGCCGCCCAAGCTGGCGGCCTTTATATTCAGGTGTTTTGGTGTTCAATCTCACTCGAAGTTCGTTTGTCTAGGACAGTATACATGGTTTGAAAATCGAAGTTCGTTTGTCTAGGACAGTATACATGGTTTGAAAAAGTATACATCTGTTCTAAGTTTGTTGACCGTTGACGTTGGATTGAGATTGAAGAATTGACTTTTGAGGTTTCGAAATCAAGTATTGACATCCTTACGAGCCGAATACGATTATATCGACCGGATATTGCTGAGAAGTGTGTGATTGTGGACTCCCAGGTTATCGTCAGTTTCAAGGCCTACATGAATCGAAAATCGGCCCGAAACCAGGGGAAAATCAAGCAAAATTACGCAGTATTACATGATATCGGCTGGAATTTTATGAGTGATTTGACGGCGCTGAACGACGAGATGGACGGCGAGCTTACCACCACGCCTCTCACCGAGGACCCCAGGCGGTTGGAACTTGACGGTGCGATCGGCGGAGAAGTCTTCCACTCCTTGACGGAAACGCCCCAAGTGATGGAGAATGCATCCGGAGCACTCCAGCAACAACAACAGTCTTCGGCAGATGTTGACGAAGAAATGGTCGCTATGAGGCGAGAACTTCAACAGATTGAGGACCAAGCAAGACAGGCGACACGTCAGAGTGAGCTAGCCAAGAATACCCGGCAAAAGCAGCGCATGAGAGAAAAAATTGCGCAGGCAAAAAGAGATTTGGAAGCTACAAGAGCCGAAGGTAATTCTTTAGCGGACTATGAACTGTCTTATGATTCGAATCGTCCAACTAAACCACCTGCCAGTGATAGAAAAGTGACAATTAGTGACTTACGAAATATTCAGCATTTGAATGATGTAGTGGATTCCAGAATGAAAACACTGGGATTACATGAAACTTCGTCCGATGACGAAGTAGAAAATAAGATGATTGATGAAGGCGCACGGCAGTATCCGGCTCAATCGAAAAAGCAATCATCCAATTCTGGAATGAACGCCAGGTCGACTGATTCGGTCAAGCTTCGGCAAATCTGGCCGCATACTGCCTTGCAGTTCGAATATGTCAATAGCGACTTAACTTTTAAACAGTTAACTTTCCAGACCTTTGTGGCAGGAGAGTTAGAGATTATATCCAGTGATCGCACGCCTAGTGCAGAGAAAACGGGCAGATTGAAATTGTTGAAGAAAATTTCATATTATCAAAATGTTTATGAGTGGGAAGCGCTGTTAAACTTCTATGCTGCCTGGTTACGACAGATAGAGTTAGGGTTAAGATCATGGTCAGACGATACTAGAGATATCGAAATTCCTCTTTTGGCCAGGCATGTTATTAGTAGGAGGACATTGCCTTATCAAAACAAAGCACCCGCCAGGGAAACCAGGGATTCGGAATCGGTTTGGTTTTGCTCTGCCTTCCAGAGACAGAAATGCTTTCACAGCGGTCCCCACTCGACAATAATTAGAGGCACAGAACGCCAGGTAGTTCACATATGTGCATCTTGTTGGCTCAAGGATAAGGTTAAGCGAGATCATCCCGAGTGCTCTTCCGTATGCCCAAATCAGTAGAAATAAATGACTAGCACGAGATTCTTCATTGAATCCCGAGTGTGAAATTTTCCTCTTATACGATAGACTGTGTTATACAGGTACGATAGACTGTGTTATACAGGTACGATAGACTGTGTTATACAGGTACGATAGACTGTGTTATACAGGTACGATAGACTGTGTTATACAGGTACGATAGACTGTGTTATACAGGTAATATAGACTGTGTTATACAGGTACGATAGACTGTGATATGCATGTTGTACAGGTACGATAGACTGTGAGTTATACAGGTACGATAGACTGTGAGGTATACAGGTACGATAGACTGTGAGTTATACAGGCATGACAGGTACGATAGACTGTGAGTTATACAGGTACGTTAGACTGAGTTATACATATACATGTACATGTTTTACAGGTGCGATAGACTGTGAGTCATACATATACATGCCCTACCCTAATATTACGTGCTGTAATAATTCCGATCTGTATTCTAGCTGTTATTTATTTTCTGGGCATGGATTCTTGTAGGCCTATCGTCCGCGTGGATTTTATTCAAATTTACTATCGTGTTTTTTGTCGATTGCCGGCAAGGCTATTTATTTTCGGTGCCTATAAGTGAATAATCAATACTTTTGAGTAGATTTTGTGATAATGAATGGATTGAAAGTTCAGTTTTGGCTAAATCGTTATGAATTAAACATTTTTATTTGAAGTTTAGTTCTGTCCAAATCGTTATGAATGAAAGTTTCTCAATTCAATTTTGTATGTCGAGTAATCTGTTGGAAAATATCAGCAGTGTTGATGAAGTGTTCAAATAATAATATATAATTTTCAATTTGGAATGTTCTTCTCCCATTCTTCATTCTCAGAAGCATTCAGTCAGGCAGTTGAGCATTAACGCGTTAGAGCTACTTATCGTGATGGTTTGTTTGATTTTATCGGGGAAGATGGGTACGAATTTACTGTGATAGCAAGTTTCCGTGACTGTGTTAAATCGGGTTAAAGCAAAAATTCTATTCCTGCAGGAATGTCCGAGAGAAATGTGTGTAGTTGCCGCCTCTTATGAATTTGAGGTTAGGGCGGTTTCTTTTGATGTGTAGTTATTGCACCTGCTTCTCGATTTTCCTAACCCTGATTCAGTTCTGTTGAACTTTGCTTGTTGTTGAGAGTACACTATTACACCCCACTGGGGCCAAAGGCTATATATATATACATACTAGTACAATACAAAAGATGCTTCTGCAAGCAGTACGGTATACACAAATATAATGTGACAATGAAGGGTTCTACTGCTTGACTGGACCACACACAATCTGAAACTGCTTTTAAACTGTTACTGTTACAGTAATGTATAGGCTTACTGCCAGACTGGACTAAATACATGTGACTACACCCTTGAAGGGTTTTTCTCTCATGTACTATATACCTGTACATATACCTATATATATTTTCGAAACTTTTGCATAGGCAGTTAACAAAGCTTATAGGTTTCAAAGCACTCCGATACAAATTTGCCAAAACTGCAGAGTATAGCAGGATGTTTTGTAGACTTAAGAGAAACAATTTAGTATGATTTGTGTCTCTGTACAAATGTAGGGTCTATCTTGTTAATCAAATCATATAGATCGGCACGTTTCTACAAGAGCTATTTGGAGCTGTGGCTGGATGAAAAGGTCTTGGCATCTCAGCTAATGAGATCCCTTATCCTAAAGCCACGGTTATAGTTTTGTCAGTCTCTGTTTTGGGGGGCCTGCGGCTTGGTGGGCTATTGTTTATACAGAATATTTACATATGTCACTGTTAATATATTATTGTACATGTATTCATTTACTGCATGACTTGAATTCTGTAACCGCATGTCGCTTGAAATACTAAATGCATGCTTCTTTGTTTCGGTATTTACACATGTATATAACCAGTATGAATATTCGAATTTGTCATGTATATGCTAACTACTGCTTCCTCATATGAACTTATTATGCATGAATCTGATAAGCATTATGTAATGTATTCGTAACTATGCATGTACATGTATTCGCTAATGTGTCCTTAGACAAACGTTCCTCCATTAAAAGCCTCTTATCGCTAACCTTGACTTGGTGTGGGTAATTGGCTTATTTTGGATCTCCAAAATGCTTAATTACAACTCACCAGGTTGTCTGGTGACTTTTCGCTCACACCTATTTTCGCGCCGCCCAAGCTGGCGGCCTTTATATTCAGGTGTTTTGGTGTTCAATCTCACTCGAAGTTCGTTTGTCTAGGACAGTATACATGGTTTGAAAATCCCCGCCCGCCCACCCATTCATAAAGGTTGTTTGGTGATTCTACGTGGGCTATTGTTTATACAGAATATTTACATATGTCACTGTTAATATATTATTGTACATGTATTCATTTACTGCATGACTTGAATTCTGTAACCGCATGTCGCTTGAAATACTAAATGCATGCTTCTTTGTTTCGGTATTTACACATGTATATAACCAGTATGAATATTCGAATTTGTCATGTATATGCTAACTACTGCTTCCTCATATGAACTTATTATGCATGAATCTGATAAGCATTATGTAATGTATTCGTAACTATGCATGTACATGTATTCGCTAATGTGTCCTTAGACAAACGTTCCTCCATTAAAAGCCTCTTATCGCTAACCTTGACTTGGTGTGGGTAATTATATAATATAAACGAATGAAAAGAAGAACCATTTGTCTGTACGGTTACATGCATTACTGATAAACTTATTATCACTATCATTTACCCTACCAGGGCTGGAGGGCCAAAATGCTCACCCCTCCCACCAAACATTCTGCGCTTTCTCCGGAACGACAGAATCCTGAGAGCTGACGCCCCGTGACTTTATAGTTGATCATATTGGGGTCATTTTGGGCCAAAAAGTATACCCCCCGCCCGAGTAGAGAATCATGGGTAAATTCAAGATGGGGTACCAGAAAAATAATGTTTTCGTCAGTTGCTTCAAAATTTCTGCATTTCCGCGATGAAAAGTGGGCAAAAACTATTTTATTTCACATCACATTAATATTTGCTAATTTATCACACAGTTTTTCCGGAGAAATTGCATAGATCAAAAATTCGAAAATTTGACAGAAAAATCGACCCAAAAATGCCGTTTTTGAAAATGACGTCACTGTGTCGTCATCAAAGCGGTCATCTTGATTTATTTTACATTTTGTGGTAGAGCTTGACCGAAGAGTATAGTGTGGTAAGTTTCAGCCCCCTAGCTCAAGCGGTAAGAAAAATAATTAGGGCGAGGCCAAAATGGCCTCTCCCCAGGCCTTGGCAGATCCCAAAAAGCCCAGGCCAGATAGGGTTAATGAGCTACAGATGATCGTACTTGGACAAGATGTCAAACATGCTGTCCTCTGTGATAAGCCTGAGACAAATATAAATGGGTGAAGCCCGAGAGACACAGACAAATGAAAACAATATGCCAAGCATGTATCAAAGGCGAGGGGATAGAGAACGTTACTGAAGATGTTGGATCTGCAAGGCTATAATATCAAGTGCCTACATTCCATGTTTACCGAATTTGGTAATAAATATTCTTCAGGTAATGGAGGCAAAATACGATTGCAATATTTTACCACTTGTGTCTAATTCCGATTAACGTGGACCTATATCTTGAAATGCAAGATAATCATGGTGTTGAAAACACAGTCACAGTTGATGCGTGATAGATGTGTATTATACTCAAAACGATTTGGAAATTTATTTTGATTAAACGTTATTGGTCGATAACTTGTGTGGCATTCATACGTCCTTTGCCTCGGAGATACGACACAAGTTAAATGTGTGGCGGATGTACATGCACCTCAAGTATAAATGGGTAGTGTAACATATACATGTATGTGAGGAACGAGAGCACGAATGGAGAGTATGGGATAATCTAGATTATCAGATAAATACCATGTTGTACCACTTAAATTTACCAAACATGTTCCAACAGAAACAAATGAGTATAAATACATGTAAGACGCTATATCTTCTCACGTGATTAATAGGTCTGTCCTTATCGGGGGAGAAACTGATAACGAGAAAGAATTTCACGAATTAAACACCAGTCTCGGTATCTTTTGTCATCAAACTGGAAAACAGATCAAGGGTTGACGTGAAAATGAATCTAGCAAATGTTTTTTTTTGTCACAGAACGTGCTCTTTGGTTGATCTAACGAGGCAAATTATCCAAGGCCAACTTACATCAATGTTGTCGGAACTGGTTCTTTTTGAAGCAGTATGTTCCGTGTAGTGGGATTGTCGTATATTACGCTGTGTAACCTCTTTGCATGTCGTTAATCAGCTGCAGGAAATTGTTAAATTACGTGGTAACACAAAATGCGCTGGGTGCTTTTCTGTGCAACTAAATAAAACAATGGGGTATACGTTATCTCATTAACCGGAAATCCTTGCATTTTTGGCAAGGCGAAAATCAAACATTCATTATTGTTATAATGTGGAAACAAAATATCGGAAAAGAATGTGGCCATCCGATTGTAATCGGCGAGAGGCCTGCTGCGTTGAGATTTGGCCACATCACGCACTCTAGGACGATGTTTCCAGCATTCTCTTCTTTCCTATTACAACACATATAAGGGAAGTGGGAAGAGGTGCCGCCATACTGACTGCGTCACATGACTTCACAGAATAGTCTTCTGGTTAACTTATTCTAAAGCACATACCAAGAATCTAACGATTCGTGATATGTGTTGTATCTCAGGTACGCTTTTATTGTACCTGTTCATGTGGCCATGTGCCCCAGTGACTACAGGAGTTTCTCCAAACAGCTTTTCTATGAACCGATCTAAATTAGGTCTAGGTGACCTCATTTAGAATCACACACGTAGAGTTATAGCTACACACACCCTAATACTGTGTACATGTACGTAGAACAATAACAAATGGTTAGACAAGCACATAGACAAGCACTTAGTGATTTACAAGAATCCAGAACTCACAACTCGTGGAATTTATATTGCTCGAGAAGTAGTTGCAGAAATGTGACTTGATTTCCAGCCCTATATTACGAAGCTAATGATTAGCATCCTCCAGAATGCAGATCTGTAGGCTCCAGACGAGCCCTGCATGAACATGTGGGTTGTACAGCTAGTACGTGAACCGTCTGTTTCAATTAGCAGTCAGTGAACGGACGGCGTTCGAGTGTTATTCTTCAAGATTCACGTGCGAGCAGTACAACGCCGGAAGTGGCCAATTTCAGGAGATGTAACACATGATTTCTGAAAGAGGGACAGTATTTCCTCATAAATTGGTACCGTATTCCAGGAGTTTAACTCGCATGCAAACTCCGTATAATTTTATTCAGAGTACATGATCAATTACTTCGCCAGATAGCAGAAAATAATGTTTATATTCCACATACTGAGACCGATACTCCTTTCTAGTTAAGATTTGTCATTATAAATTGCTAAACTTCCTGGATCTGATTTCCGAGACGCTTGCGGACAGTCTCATGATTGCTCTGAAGGGGTGTGGGGGGATGGGGCGCTACATTTGCGGGCGTAATTTTAAGGTTTCTTGTTCTAAATAGGATTATAATGCACGCAGACTTTTTGGAAGCAGACAAGTTTGTTTCTCTCTCAGAGAACGCTAGTGTTGGACGGGACTGAGTACGAACAGAAGTGACATCACGGGAACGTTGAGCACCTGCGTAATTTTCCGTCCTGTAATATATAATTATAGATGGAGAAAATCCCTCTAGGATTATTGTGCGAATGTGTAGACCTAAAGAGTGAGAATTGGGTAGAACGGCTGTGGATCGACGTTTGGGAATGTAGTGGTGGGGCGTCTGGATGTATGTATGTTATCTGTTGTATATTTATAAAAGCCCCAATAACACATGATTTCCGAAAGAGAATCACACCGTAAGCTGGGGAAATATTGGAAGTTCGGAGCGAAAACGACATGAGGGTGTCTCTCACGATGAAACAAATACGAACTCGAATATGTGAATTAAACAAAATCACAGGAGACGACATATACTTCACATTGCCTAAACTATACTTCGCTAAAATGTGAGCATATTCAGAGAGGTCATTAGGTTAAAACTTATTCATAAAACGGCTGGACTAATATCATGGCTCGAGTTCTTCAGACGAACCAAGGCTAGCGATTAGGTTGATCAGGAGCCTCAATGAAAGCGAGATCAAGAAACCGTTCTATAACGGTTGAAATGTGTGTGGGTTCTGCTAGAATACTCTGATACCTGAATATCAATTTTCGTTCAGGACAGTATGAGCCATTTAAGATATAACTTGCCACGTTTTCCAAACATTATTTCCAAAAATTCGAAAGTTTATCTAACTTCCGAAGAAACAACTCTATTAACTTTCACCCAACAAAAGAACACAGAAAAATCTTATCATTCTTAAGGAAAGTGATAATATTTTCTAAATTCTATGCTGCTCGTGGAGAAGAGTTGCGGGCAATTAACGGAATACTCTGATCCACCCCTCTCCCTATTGACTGGAGCTATTAGCAAAATACGATACGTTTTGTAGTCTCTGTTTTGACTAATATGACGAGTTATACATAGTATCTCATCTGGTTTATCTGCCATATAGCCATTGTCTGTGAAACGTCGTGCGTTGATCATGTCAGGTTTTAGATATCAAGTGCGTCTGTCCGTAAAATATATATTTACAGACCCCACGAGATGTTTACTTAAGCAAGCAGCTGGTACTCAAACCCTGTTAGATGGCTTACTTCATCCGCCATGATGTCGGTCCTGACAGGTCACTCGAGATTCAAGGTTAGAGGTGCGTTCAAACCAAAGCAAACTCAAGTCGAACAAACATGGCTGGGTTGATGTTGGTCCTTCTAATATTATTATGTTTATCAAAGACTGGAGGCAGTTCTTCTGATGATTTACTCACCCTGGAACAGCTACAGAAGTTGGACGAATATATAGAGGCCGTCATGGCGTGTCGAAATGTTCCCGGGCTGACACTGGCAGTCGTTCAAGGTGACAAGGTTCTCACCAGAGCTTACGGTAAAACGGATTTGGAAAAGAATGTAAACGCTACGACAGATTCCATCTTCTGTATCGGCTCTCTCACCAAAGCTATGACAACAACTCTCCTGTCAAAGCTGCTGCCACCAAAATTTCCTGAGTAAGTACGAATATATATATTCACAGTGGTTAAAATAGATTAAGAAATCTTTCTCATTGTCCCACGCTGGAATTTAAAATGGATTCTCGCTTCTTCGTGTCCGTTGATGTTCGTGCAAATCCTCCGCAAGCGATAACTTCCAAATACTTTGTCGGATTCTTTTGAAATTTGGCATACGCATTCCTTGCGACAAGATGCCGGTTGGTATTTGCGTTTCAGCAACATCTGCCTGAAGGTTGCGCCACTGAGTTTCGCTCCATCTTTCTGTGAATGTCCGTTGATATCCGTTCAATTGTTTCGCAAGCGATAACTTGCAAACGCTTCGGCGGATTGTTGCGAAATTCGGCATACGCATCCCTTGCAACAGGACGTCAATTGGTAATGCGTTTCACCAACATCCGCCTGAAGGTGGCGCCTCTGGAGATCGTTCCATCTTTTTGTGAATGTCAGTTGATGTCCGTTCAAATTCTTCGCAAGCGATAACTTCCAAACGCTTTGTCGGTTTCTTCCGAAATTCGTCATACGCATCCTTTGTGACGAGACGTCGATTGGTATTGCGTTTCAGCAATATCTGCTTGAAGGTGGCGTCACTGGTTTTCGTTCCTTTCTTCAGTGCTGCAAACGATAACTTTGAAACGCTTTGTCGGGTTCCCCCGGAAACCCCTACCTTTCCGGGTAATAACTTGAGAACCGCTTATCGGATTCTTCTCAAATTTGACATGCTTTTACCATGTCATGAGATGTCACTTTGGATTGACTTTCGCCCACCCTTCGCATACAGGTGGCACCACCTGGTGGCATTTTCTAAATTTGGATTTCCGACAATAATTTGAGAACCGTTCATCAAATTCTTCCCAAATTCGGTATGCAGATACCATGTCATCAAATGTAGCTTGGAATTGTGATTCACCCGCTTCTACCTACAGGTGGCACCACCTGGTGGAAGAATCTGACATTTATTTTGGGGCAATAACTAGAGAACTGCTCATCGGAGGTTCGCCCACTCTTCGCATATTGATATTTTTAATTTGGTATGCATATACCAAGACAGGAGATGTTACTGGGGATTGCCTTTCTCCCACTTATGCCTATAGGTGGTGCTACCTGGTGGTAAAATCTTAATTTGCTTTCCGGTCAATAAATTGAGGATCCCTCATCGGATGCTTCTCAAAGTTGATATGAAGATCCCATGCCGTGAGATGTCGCGTGGGATTGCGTTTTGCCTACTTGCACCTACAGGTGGTGCCACCTGATGGCAAAAACAAAATATGATGGTTACGGGGCATCATGTAACCATGCGTGCATTAACAAAGTATCCCCGCCACTCTATCAGGTAATACCTCATGAGAAACAGTAACTCTCATTATGTATGGCAAGCAGCAGTTGCCTCCCTCATGCATATGCCCGACACCAACACCGTTCTCAAACTTAACGCTGCCATTTCGGCGAGAAAGCCTGCTTATTCATCTTTCGTTCAAAGACTTCCAAGAAGTAGGTCCTCTTATGCATTCCGAAAACTGTTTTCGGATATTATCTAAATGATATTATCCGTGAAACCTTTTTGTTGAACATTGTTTGCCACCCATTCGGTTTGAAAAAGGATTGTCTGGCTCATTTTCATGACGTGGTGATCCAGTAGTCAGGAAGATGGGTGAACCTTTGTAACATTGTTTCTTTTCAACTGCAGGAACGAACTTGTTTTTTAGCGTGTCGTGCAAATGGCCATCGAATAGAAAATTCCTTATGAAAGGCGACTGGCTCAAGTAACTCTGATCTGACGGTTTCATTTTTCGTTCAAGTGTCATTTAAACACTATGACGCCAATGTTGTAAGCAGATAATAACATTTCCTCATTCTGACATGTCTGGAGTTTCACAAGGTACGACGAGAAAGCCGATGTAGAAATGGTACCGGTCTTTGCGTTAACATTCTTAACGTATGCAACCCTAGACCTGCCAGACGGAGAAAATGCTGTTATAATCTGTTTATAACATGGGGTGTGAAGTCATATACTGTGAAGTCAGACTATACACTGAAGTCATGTGGCTCTGTCAGTATGTCGGCACCTCTTCTCACTTCCCTTATATGTGTTGTAATTTATCGCGTTTATCTCCGCCACACCTCGAAACTTGATCGAAAATGAAACTATCCTCCCTCCTTGAGCCACCCGACGTTCATAAAGAATTTTAGCGTTAGTGGTCTTTTTCGATCGTCATTTGCGCGGAACTAAGAAACCCTGATATGTGTTTAATATATATGCTTATATATATGCTTGACAAGAATTCAAGTAAATAGGACAGTCGAATGTTATACATGTATATATGCAGTTATGCGAATCATCCATATTAGTAGATGTAGTTACATGGCAGTGTGACTAACGTCACAGGACCTACGAAATAGGGTGTGATATGATTTAAGTGTGTACTCGAGAGATGACTTCGAGGACCTCTACAGGAGACTGTCGAAATATGACTGGGGGCCCCTCTATCTAGAAATAACCTGAAATAAATCTCAAAATTTCGATTTATATGTCACCTAGAAGTGAGTCAGCTCAGAACTTGCGGGTAACAGTCCCCTAATGTATGTTCATAACAAAAATCAAGGTCCTAATGCCAACGGTTCTCCTTATTTTGTCGGAGAAAGGATTCGGATGGACTCACAAACTCACTCGCTGACTACCGAACAATTTGCAAATGAGAGTCTACTTAGACTGTAGTAGGAATATTCAAAATATTCATGAGTCATTACAACTGAAATGGATTACCTACATGTAGGCCTAATTTAGCTTTTTTGATGGCATATAAGATGGCGCTAAATGGTTGACTTCACTAGGATGTTTAAAGCCATGCATTGTGGCTTGTATTTCTTTATCAGCACTGTCTGGGATACAAAGTTGACGGATATCTTGGGCGACTCGTTCAAGCTTGACAAAGATGATATCACCAAGGAGGCAACTCTCAAGGACATTCTGTGTCACAGGACGGGAAAGACGAAGGCGAATTTGGCTGTCAATGGTGGTGGCTATAAGCCATACACGCGCCTCCAAATCTCCAAGTAGGTCACTCTTTTACTCAGCCTTGTTGGTTCCCAACACACTACATGTATCTGAGTCATGTCTTGCTTGACTATTGTTGGAAAACAACTTTTGTCTTGAAGGGGTAACAACATATTCGGACTTACATTGTCAATCCTACCCGGCCCGGCGGAGGGGTCATTATGGCCCTCCTACCAAGCTTTCTACCCTATCTCCGGAATGACAAACACTTGATGAACTGACAATCTGTGTTTCTGTAAACTGGCGGTCATGTGGGTATCAAACAGCGATGTTTTCGCCAGTTTTCTTCAGAATTTCTGCTTTTCCGGGAGAAAAAGTGGGCAAAAACTATTCTATGTCACATCAGAAACTCGACCAAGAATGACTTTTTTGAATGACACCATTCTGCAGTCATCAAAGGGGCCGTCTCGGCTATTTTCACATTTTCTGAGAGGTAAGAAAAATAACTGAGGGGGTTGAGGCGAAATGGCCCCCAGGCCTGGACAGGTGCCAAAAAGCCCAGGTCAGGTAGGGATCAATCGGAAATGATGATAAGTGGTAGCAACCTGAATTGTAAATTCTGAACTAAAAACTGATGCTCACAACCGTTATCAAAATAGGGATCGGATTGAGAGACATCGCAGGAGATCCATAATACTCTAAAGAAAACGATTGCATACCAATACAGTTTTACAGAAAATCGGCCTCATATCGATATCAATATCGAACTGTCAGCTCCCATACAATCATCACTAGGCTCATTATCTGGCCTGAGAACTCTTAGCATACGATACTGCAATTTTGAAGACGGCGGACCAGCAAAATAAGTGAAAAAATCGGAAATCCTTTGCATTACGCTATATTTAAAAGCGAGTCAGTCGGCCCTTGTAGGTAAAGGGGAACAGACGTACTTTCGGTCATTGTTCGTACCCTGAATGTATCGAAACTTGGGGTGAGCTAGCTCTAACTTAAGTTAGCTTCTCATAACCGACTAATGTAATGCGCCCCAAGATTCTCTGAGCCCTTTCTGGCGTCTGTAAGGTTGTAAAAACAACTCCAAGCGCAAAATGCGCCTATTCGGCAGTTTAGCTTGATTCAAATACACGAATGCTTGAAGATCGGTTTGGAGTGTGAATGTCATGCCGTACAGGTATAGCTCAATTTTTGTACCCCCCAAGCTAGAGCGAGACCTTCCTTTTCCACGGTCGAGTATTTCTGTTCGCTAAAAGGGAGGTTTTTTCTTGCATAGGCTACAGGGAACACTATCATTCATGTTCTTGCAAAGGTACAGCTCCTAAACCCTTGTCATATACGTCATTACGGAGTATGAACTCCTCCAAATTGGGCTGGTTCAATACTGGTCCACATAGCACCAACTCCTTTAGAGCGTGTATTGCATTTTTCTAAGCCTCATCTTATTCCACTACATTAGGTTTACCCTTCTTTGTCAAATCTCTGATTTGAACAGCTACAGCTGAAAATGTTTGGATGTAGTCCCTATAATAGCTAGTTAGCCCTTTAAAAGGACGTATTTCCTTTTTCGGGCGTGGCCTGTTAGCTGCCGTAATCGTGAACACGTTATCCTCATGTAGACTTACTTTTCCCTGCTCTGAGTGTGACATACATTATCAAGACTGTCAAAACCTACAATACATTTTAAGGGTCTGGCAGTCAAGTTCGCCTCCTGTAGGCCGGGTGACCCTTTATCGCCTTATATTTTCATTCTGGTCGCAGAACTTTTGGCCATTACAATTTAATGTGATCAAGAAATTAAAGGAATATCTGTCAATAACTCCGAAATAAAACTCCTCCACTACGCAGACACAACATTGATACAGGATGGTTCAGAACAATCTTTGGCTGGAGCCATGGGCATTCTAACCGCGTTTCCAAAGTGTTCAGATTATGTGGATAGGAAACCCGATTAAACTCTGTCCTCACTTCCGAATTAACTGGGATCCAGGGGGTGTGAAAATACTTGGAATATGGTTCAGTACAAAATTAGAGGATATGGGTAACATTATCTGTTTCGAAAAGGTGTCAAAATATTACAAGAATACTTGGAAGCTGGTTTAAACACCAATAGGGGAAGTAACAATCATCAAGACGCTGGTACTCCCACGCCTAATTCACCCATTAACGGTTCTACCAGACCCTACCAGTTTACTACAATACTTGGAGAAATAGAAAAATCGTCTGCAACTTCATCTAGAATGGGGTTCGCGACAAAATCGAAAGGAAGACAATCATATGTAAAAAAGAAGGTGGACTAGAATTACCTCATATTCCATCCATCGCTGCTTATCGAAAAGTAAAGTGGATCAAACGATCCTCAGAATTTTCATATTTTTACAATGAATTGATTAAGTCTATTTTCGCCCTATTGGTCATAAATTGTGAGATCTAAGCCCCCTCGCTCTTGCAGAATATATCCCGAAAATAAAAATCAATCACTTTTGGCGAGAAGTTGCTTGTTCATGGCTCAATTGAACAAAGAGAAGCAGATCAATAATCTTCTCATTTATGATTTTGCTCGACAAAACGATTGGCGTGAGATAGGCGAATGGTATTCGTGTGGAGCAGCATTCGTAAATGATCTACTAACAACAGACAGCGACTTTCTCTCATTTGAAAATTTCAAGTCAAAATACAATAATAAAACTAAAAAATTTCTTCTTTACTTCGGAATCATGGCAAATGTCAAATCGTATCTGTAAAAATAGAGAAATTGCTGATACCCGAAAGTCCTCAAATCAAAACAAAACTGATAAACCAAAAATGCTCAAAATTTGTTTATAAAATGCTTTTTGGGTAATGTCAAGTTAGGCCCATTAAACGCCCAGATGAAGTGACAGGACGATTTAGAGAGGGAAGGTGAGGGATGATATTAATTGGCAAAAGGTATATCAATCTGTGTGGAAAACTTCATCAGAAACTCGGATACAATACTTTCAGTATCAAATTGTACATAGAATTTCAGTCAGCAATCACTTCTTAGAAAAATGGCACAGAATACCTTGAGCAAACTGTACTTTCTGAATAGAAAGACACCATAATCCATTTGCTTTGGAAATGCCGTTTTGTACTAATCATATGGAATGACTTTTTTCTTTAGGGGAAAAATTTGAATTTACTACAAGATAGGTTAACCCGGACAAACGTAATTCTGGGGAAAACAGACAAAAAGTCTTGTGTTGTTGATTAAAAAAGTATTTACACCTCAAGCCGATGCTCTACGAAGCCTAATTGGACATCAGCAATTTTCCGAACAAAACATATAGAATAATTAATTGCCGAAAAGAACAACAAAGAAGAAGATTTTCGGAAAAAGCGAGGTACCCTGGCACACCTCTCACACTTAACTAATATATATAGCGCAGAAATATGTTATAGGATCACCTTATGATGTTATTCATGATGTCTTTTATCAGTATTTGTATGCAAGGAAATGAGCTATAATACATTAAAATACCACACTACAGCATTTCATAGTACAAACATCAAGCCAAAGTTTCAATCAACAAAAGGGTATTTAAGTTCGCCTCCCTAAGTCTACGGAACAGCTTCATGTTCTTCCTGTGGACAAGCACATAGGGTTGAATGTGGCCGCTGAATTAACCATACCAAAAGGCATTTTCAAAAACTCATAGCCTGGAACGAGGAACGCAGTTTTGCGTCTATTCTGTTCTGTTGCAGGGTTACTTAAGTCAAACTTAAAAAGAAAATACCGATCGTTCCTAACTTGGTGATAATGGCTTCCGAATGAGTCATAGGCTCGTTGATGAATAGTATTATCTTATTCAAGTGTCTATAGTACACACACATACACACACGCACGCACACCCCTACACTCGTAATATGAGGACCAACATATTGAAAAGGGTATACTTGTGCAACATTCTTACCATCATGCAACAATGTTTTTGCAAAATTGTAACGATCGTAAATACATTATTGAGCGCTCGTTACAATGTTGCACGTTAACCCACTTGAAAATGCGTTTCCAATGAAAAGAACTACACTACACTGTTTATTAAGAGAAACTACATTAGGAACATCGTTTCCCATAGAGAATCGACAAAACTTTCTCTTATAAGAGTCCCTTTTCAATATGTAAGAAACGTTCAAGGACCGGCTGCTGAACATCGCAACAACGTCGGTCCGCGGAAAGATAGTAAGAATTCACGTTCTGGTCCTCATATTACGGCTTCTGCGTGCACACACACACACACACACACACACACACACACACACATAATATTTGAAATCCTTCTTTTTGACATCGGTGTAGCATAGGAAGAAGTAGATTCCTAAACAATACCAGAATCAGCCATTTGTGACACATCGTCTAAAAGAGATTCTCTCGGGTTGTATGGCATCGGGTAGGGTTCACTTCTAATAGCAATATCGGAAGCCAATACCAATGTATGTTGGAAGGTCTAAAAAGACATCTGGGAATTTTTGGAGTATCTTACTTACCACTGCAAGTTCTTCGTCAATAACCGTGCCTTACCGCGGCCACCCACAACCTCGATCACAACAACACCGAAGACACGCTTGCCTTTTGTACACTACTCGGGTTACAGCCGCTCATTGTATTATATTAGAAAATTTGCATGATACACCTTGGACTCAACTGAAGCAGCTATCATGTAGCCCTTTAGGGCAAAAACTTCTGGACCGTTCCATTTTAACAATAGCTTATTGTTAGCAGTAGGGAGCAACACAAGTCCTTCATCTCAAATACAAAACGAATGTTTTCTGCATTTACGATCATATTAGTATTTGTACCTACCTTCAGCTTGGTACAAGTTTCCATGAGTCCCTTTAATCGGATCTTTCAGTCACTCTCTGAGTTCAACTATGTTCTGATAACGGTTCTGAATATCTGTTGTGCTCACCTCCGCAGTCCACATCCCCTTAAGTATCTGCATGGGACCTCTAATTGTTCTTCCAAATAGTAACTCAAATGGGAAAAATCCAGTGCTCTCCTGTGGTACCACTCGATAGGCAAACGACAAGCATTCAATACATGTATCCCATTCTCGTGGTTTCCCACACCAACTTTAATGTGCCGTTAAACTTTTCGACCAACCCGTTACAGATTGGATGATAAGGGTTGATGGTAAGTTGTTGACATTTAGCGATCGACTCATCATTTTCATTCGATCCGAAACCAATTCAGTACCAAGGTAGCTCAATACCGCAGCTCGGACCTCAAGTCGAATTAACATGGCTTCTGCAACAGCTTCTGTGGAGATGCTCTTAACTCTACCTGGTCTTGAGGGGGTAGGGGAGCGAAAAGTACCCCCAACTTTTCGCGTTTTCTACTTTTTCTGCCCATTTCTTCATATTTTTCTGGCATAAATAGACTAGAAAATATTTATTTCGGCAGAACATATAATTCTCTATTTTATTTGATAGTTTTTTCGAAAAATCTGACCAAAAAATAAGCGAAAATGGCTGCCGCGAAGATGACGTCACTGTCACGTAACAATGGCGGCCATCTTGGATTGTTTTCACATTTTCTGGTAGAGCTTGAATCAAATATACTGTGCGGTCAGCTTCAGCGCTCTGGCCTTATGCATAGCGAAAATATATAAAGGGGAGGGTACTTTCCGCCCCAGCCCGTAGGCTGCTATACACCCCAAATCGCCTCTGAGTACAGCCTCTGAGTAGCGCGAGGAAAAATCTTACATGGTAAGTACATACCGCTGACCTCGTCCTGACGATAGATATATTGGACCAATCAGATCGATCGTGACCCTCTTAAAGGGGTTTCCACTTAAGGCATACGCTCCAATGAAACTCGCATGGTTTTACCTTTGTGTAAATTTCGCTGGCACACGTCACAAGACTGACAGTAGCTATGGATACCTGACCAATAGAAACTAGTAGAGATCTTATCGAATGTTTTGCTTGATCCCTAAACGACCACCCAAAATGGAATCATGAGCTACACTGTAAGCTGATCACATGTGAGCGAAACGTTTTAGGAATCACATCTAGCTTTAATCGTTGTCCATTGTTAACCTTGATAATGCACCAAGGAAGTATCTTTTCCGATAGGAGTAGATGACTGATGCGGACATCAGCCGTAGATTTATGTGTGCAAGAAATCAAAAGATCAACATGATCAGCATGCTCCTAGTGGATGACCTCCCCCCCCCCGGTTACATTTTTTTAGAACATAACTAACTCTATGACATAATTGTAAGGTGTCTGAGAGATCTACTAAAGCTGATGCAATCATAGTACTGGTATGCTGAGGTTGTAACTGGTAAGATTATGCCATGCGCCAAGTTGACAGCGCTTGATCCCTAAACGACCACCGAAAATGGAATCATGAGCTACACTGTAAGCTGATCACATGTGAGCGAAACGTTTTAGGAATCACATCTAGGTTTAATCGTTGCCCATTGTTAACCTTGATAATGCACCAAGGAAGTATCTTTTCCGATAGGAGTAGATGACTGATGCGGACATCAGCCGTAGATTTATGTGTGCAAGAAATCAAAAGATCAACATGATCAGCATGCTCCTAGTGGATGACCTCCCCCTCCGGTTACATTTTTTAGAACATGACTAAGTGTTATATATGAAAGGAGCTGGATCTTGCTGGTAAAGTTGAAGCAATTACCAACACTATGACATAATTGCAAGGTGTCTGAGAGATCCACTAAAGCTGATGCAATCATAGTACTGGTATGCTGAGGTTGTAACTCGTAAGATTATGCCATGCACCAAGTTGACAACGCGAAGCAAATTCCCCTAGTTGCACGGACCCAGTCAAATGAAATCTCGATAGAGATATACCTGGGCCTGTTTACCCGGTAAGCACCGTACAGTCGGCGATATTCCATTTCTCTGTGTTGTTTTGCTTCTAAATTGCGATAGTCAGTCCTGAAGCCGATAGCCGAACAACTCGTATCTGATATGAACGCGTACTTCAGTATTGCCTCCCCCCTCCTCCCAATCCATTATTTAATCAGTCAGATTTGCTTATCTTATTTTCTACACAGTGTTGTAATGAATAATGCCGAAGGTATATCCAGTGAAATCCTGTTTACGTGTGATGAAAGGGGGTGCTATATTATTCAACCTTAAATGGCAGTCATCTTGGATTTTTGGTAGCCATTTTTAATTTCAAACTGGCTATTGCGATGACTCCATTCTACTGACACTGAAAACTTGAAATAGATGACAACTCCAAACAACAAATTCACGTGCCATAGAATCCGTAATATGGATCAAAACAGCTAAAAATGACAGCCATTTGAAATTCAGTACGGCCGTCCTATCTGCTGAAATGATACTGTTGGATCTCTCATACTTTGATATCTGCTGTGAACACAAAAGTCACAAAATAGAGCAATAAAAGAGCAATAATAAACACTTGACTAAAAGGGACATAATGGCATGAGCTTCGTGAGGTCATACAGTGAACTGGTGACAGATAGACAAATAATGAAATATTTTTTGTTTTCCTAAAATACATGACATTTTGATTCTTCGACATTCCAGTAACATTGTGTATGTTCTGCGTATTCAGTAATTAAGATTTCACAACACGGGCAATTTCCAAAATGAAATTCTTAGTAACCTGTTTCTATGGTAACCATATTCCTAAAATAATTAGAAATTTCCGAAGTCAAACATAAAGAAGAAAATATGTTACTAATGCATACACTGAACGAAAGATCTATCTCCCCCGTATCCAAAAATGAAAGCAAATATTTTTTGTGATTTTTTACCGCCGATCTATTCATATCGAAACATAAAAAAAAACTGGAGCCTATGGACAGATTCATAAGTGCCGCTATTACAAGGGCTTGCGTCTATTGTAACCAATCAGAAATGCCGAAAACCTATTGTGCGCATCGCTTCGCACCGTCAGGCGGGCTCATACTCACCCTGTCTGGCCTGTGCTTTTTGGAACCTGGTGTGGCCTGGGGGAGGGGGGTCGAAATGGCCCCTCCTGATTTAGTCCATGGGCCAAGACCCCATATTTCACCGATCGGTACCACTCAAGGTGGCAAATTCTAGTAATGTTTTTCGAAGAGGTACATGTATGTAGATGTTATCCATATGTGATAACCGTTGCAGATCGGTAGCTTAATGGTAGCAAAACACACTTTCTTAACCCCACCCCTGCTCGCATTCCAAACTTAAAGAATGGGGGCAGGGGAATGGTTCCTCGGATATATTAGTTATTTCTGTCGCTGAAGAGCTGAAACTCCACATACTTTGTAGGCAGGGCCTGGTCCATTAGCACAAGTTAACATACCTTAATATTGCCGTTGTATAATGTCACAGTGACGTAATAACATGTGGCAGCATTTAATGTCGATATTCCGGTTGCTTTTCCAAATGGTTTTTCCGATTCTGCTGGCACCATGTGACGTATCTCTTTTGGTAAATGCTCTTTGAAGAGGTATTTGTATGTAGATTTTGCCCATATGTGCTAACACCTGCAGATCAGTAACGCAGTGGTAGTTATGGTACACTTTCTGAACCGTCCCCCCATCACATTATGCTCCCACATTTGGGGGGTGGTGTGGGATTTCTTGGATATTTTAATTATTTCTGTTGCTAGAGAGCTATAACTGTTCACCTCCTGCATATGAGGTATTCGCCTTCTGTAAACAAGTTAACGGGGTTTGAAATGATAATTTTTATGACGTCAAAGTGACGTCATAACATGAGTAATAATTTATTTTTAATTTTTTCGATACTGTCAAAAAACTTTGCTGGTGAATCTTGAGGTAACAGATTCGGTTCATTTTTTTGTAAGGGGTATTTGCTTGCAAATGCTATTCATCTGGGAGAGCCGTTGTATATCGGTAGTTTATGGGTTGTTATAGTACATATTCCGGACCCTACCTCTTTCTGTATTCTCAACCCAAGTTTGCAGTTAGGGTATGGTCCTTCCGAAATATCCATTGTGGTTAGATAGCTGAAAAGTACCAACCTGTACCTCCAGGCTCTTTTTTATTGAAGCATCTATTGAAACCTTCATCTGACGCTGTGATGACGTCACCGCGACTGAATAATAATGATGATAATTTGGGGCTTATTTTATTTTCTCATTTTTACTTCAACCAAATGAAGTGGTAAATCCTGTTATGTTTCTTTGAAGAGCGTAAGCGGCCAAACAGTGGCCGAACGGAAGACATGGAGAAGGACAATTAAGGTAATATTGCCAGATATTGCGATATTTCCATTGATTCTCATCTTGACTACCAATCGTCTTTCCTATCCGTATCTTCCCACCAAATTTTGTTCTTCTGTCATTTTTGGTATGAATTTGACGAAATGGAATTTTCCTCTTAGTCTACCACATTCGGCCTCCAGACTTCTGTTATAATTGCAATTCACCTTGATGAGTACAAATGCTTTCTCAATTTAAAAATGCTACAGCATATGTGGTCACCCTTTATGATGAGCTAATGCTGGCCACCTTAGAATTTGCATCGTTTTTAAGACGTTACCGTTTCTTTCCATCTTGGCCACCGATTGTTCAAATCCAGGTTGGTCAACGTGTTATCCCAGCAAATTTTGTGCTTTAGTCCTGCAAACATGTTGAACGGGTAATCCACTCGGTGGTCAGAGATGGCCATATGTGTTAGATGTCTGTATTTGAAATGCGATGTTTGCTTCTTAAAATGCATAAACATTGCCCTTTTAGACCTTTTCTGCAGATTTTGATACCACTATCACCTCTAGGTATTATCCCTGCTGGGAGCTGCATAAATGCATGCCCAATGGCCTCTTTCAGAGATTGCAAAAGATAGAAATGCAGAAAATCCAATACCACCAACATCGTCTCCAAACACACATGATAGACCTACTGATGAATCTGATGGTGGCAAAATATCCAGGAAATCAACAAGGTGATTCCTTGGTGAATCCAGCCCCGCTACCAGGCCATTCCCTCCCTCTATCTCTTCTACTGTCGAGAGCCCTAGCAAACGGCGTTTTCGAACGTAAATAATTCATTGATGAAGTCGCCTACTCTGTCAGCTAATCAAGTGATTCGCTTTGCTTTGATCAAAGGTAACAGGGGTACGGCGCTGAGGTCGGAATATCAGTGTGCGTCATTCAGGATCTCAGCCAAACAGAAGCGCCACAAGACCACACCATAATTAGCTGTTTAAATGAATGTCAATTCGTCTCATGAGTGTTAAGGTGGACCATCGTATTGGCGATGATAATTCGTACATGGATGTATAACATTGGTCCGAATGAAAACGAATATGTTAAGGGAACCATGCATACGTGGTAACGTCATCATAGGCTCCGTCATCAATCGGACTGAAGCCGATACTCGATAGTGAAATGCTGCAAACCTGAAATTGGACTGTGACCCTGCTCGACTGGTATGGTTGCTGAAAGGGAGTATCATATATCCTGCTAACGTCTTTGGTGGAACATGACAAATGTTAGCGTTGGTGCAGAGAGTATGCCTACATCGTCAGCTGCAGAGACGGATAGTTCGATAACAATGTTCAGAAATTATTTCACTTCCACTCAAACTAACTGCCCATATGCCATTATGATGAAATGATTTGCCTTAAAATTAGGCACATGGATGACCAAGCAGTTTGGAAATATTGTTTGGAAGTTGAATGTAGCTAAATCCTTTGAAATCGTGTCTATGACACGTTTAGCTCTTCAGTTAACCATACGCCAGTATATAAATGAATGGTCCCTGCATCATTAAAACCCCAGGATCATCACACTAACCTGCCCTAATTACACATTTTCCTGCATGCAGTCATGACCTGTTCTGGAGATTTGTGACGGTGATACTATCGCGTATAACACTCAGGGAATCGAAAGCCCTTATTCACAAGACACTAATAACTCGAACTTCTACACAGGCATAGCAAGTTAGTATGTTATGCAAGAAAATTTTACAACAGTTTTGAATGATGCTGAAATTGAAGACATCATGATGTTCGTTTCATATCATCAAATCTGGTTGAACGTTCATATGGGTAATATACTAAAATCTTCATACAGCCTCATCATTACTGTTGACAATTGTCGATTCCGGATTGATTCAATAGTTGATACCGATATCCATTTTACATCACATACCATGCAGTTATGGTTAGAAACGATTTACAGCTGACAAAACCGGTCACACGCATTTTATTGAATTGAACAGAATATTCTCCAGATTTGAATTCTTTGTGGCTTTGGTGGTTAAATCTTATACAATCCCTTTGTCTCTTCCATCCACTGACTGTACCCTATTTAATACCACAGCGAAACGCGGTGGTAAAGTAACCTGAGTTTGTCTACTTTGAAAACTTGACACGAACATCGCCTGTGCTTTCAATTACATTACAAGCGTCTAGTCCGTCATTCATAATCCAGCCGTCGTCCATTAGAGAATATCCGCGTCCATAATCCAGACCTATTCCATATTCCATATAACAGTATTAGCACCAAATTCAAAAAGACAATCATAGTATACATAAACATAGGCTTGTTTCCTGCAAGAGAGAAGCCGTCAACAGTTTTCAATGATGCCGGCAAGACATCGTGGCAAGACACCCACGCTGATGTTAGCAATCTATTCCTGCCACATATTCGATATTCTACTCCTGCTGACAAGATTCTGATTCCGTTCTTAACACACATTCAAGTTCTCAGGCTGGGGCGAGATATTATCAAGTTGCCAGTATGTATTTGGGATGGACACTCAACAATCATCATACATGTTGCACAAGAAATCTACTCTATATCGAGTAGAAATTGTCAACACAAAATAGTAAAACTAGATCGAGCGTTTATTTTTAAGCAACACTACCATGAGTTAAATTTGCTCTCCCATCGTTTGGCATGTTTTTGCATCGAAGAACCTACTATTATTTAATCGATGGGATATCATCATTTTAATATAACTGTCCTCATTCACCCCCAAATGAAAAATAACACCTCCAGCTCACACTTATAGTTAAAGAGATAAAAGACATGTATATATGTGTTACTCTGGCGAGATACGATGATGTAATTAAACGTTTTATCAGTTTATTTAGCATTTTATAATAGCATAGGACTAAAATGTATAGGGTATAATCGTTTAGCTCTTTGGACATGGATTTAAAGAAATTATCTCGTGGGCCATACCCCGTCACCCCCAACGTTTGGCTTGGAGTAAGGATAAGGCTAGGTTTCATAAAACGAGCTGTAATTACCCTATAAGATACTGAACTTCACACCTATGGGTAACACCTACATAATAATACCACTTTAGGAAACATTGATGGAATCTGCTTCTTGAAATGGCACCAACTGATTTTCCGTTTTATGACGTCATAGTTATGACGTCATAGTGACGTCCGCAAGGGATTTTGTTAATTTATGTTTACTGGTTTCTATAAACAAGGACCGAAACGTACTGTGTGGAAAATTTCAGCCCTCTAGCAGCAAGAATGATAAAAATATGCGAGGAACCATAACCCACCCCCCATATTTGGGTTAAGAATGGGGGCAGGATAGGGTTTCGAAAGAGTGCTATAACTACCCATAAGTTGCCGATCTGCAACTGTTATCACATATGGCTAACATCTACATAGAAATACCTCTTCAATGAACATGAATCGAATCTACTATGCAAAGTGGTACCAGCAGAATTTGAAAAAAATCAATTTGAAAATGGACAAAAAAGAGACAATAAACTGTTCACTGGGTTATTACGTCACTGTTACGTCACCAAATGATTATGTGACATAATGTTTGTCTCTTTCAATAGAAGATTACCGGTGCCCGAAGTGTGCGAAGTTTTATATCTCTAGAGGGAAGTATAAGAAATATATCCGAGGGACCATACCCCACCCCTCAAGTTTGAATTTAGAACTGGGAAAGGGGTAGGGTTGAAAAGGCGTGGTATAATACCCTTAAGCTACCGATCTGCAACGGTTATCACATATGGATAACATCTACAGACATATACCTCTTCAAAAAACATTACTAGAATTTGCCACCTCAGGTGGTACCACTTTCGACTCTGGCCCATGGACTAATTATTTTTCGTACCTCTTGAGCTAGGGGGCTGGAACTTACCACACGATACCCTTGTGTCATTTTTGCTCGATTTTTCGATCAGACTTTCCGAATTTTTTATTTATGCAATTTCTCCTCAAAAACTGCATGATAAATTAGCAAATATTAATGTGATGTGAAATAAAATATTTTTGCCCACTTTTCATCGCAGAAATTTTGAAGAAATATGACAAAAACATCACTTTTCTGGTCCCCACGTGGCCGTCATCTTGAATTTGCCCATGAACCTCTGCTCGAGAGGTTATGCAGATAGGCTCAAAATGACCTCAATATGATAAACTATAAAGTCACGGAGTTTCAGCTCTCCATTTTTTGTCGTTCCGGAGATAGCGCAGAAAGTTTGGTAGGGGGGCCACTTTGGCCCCTCTCATGCCAGGAAGGGTTAAAGTATGAGAAACTCTCGGGACTGCAGGTTTATATTTCGTATACTGTTAAAATTTGATGATGGTAGTGTGCCAATATTCCAGAAATACACGGGCATCGTTCAGCAGTGTGTGGCGTTCGGCTGTCTAACAGAACTAGGAATCCAAACCTTCCAAAGACTGTGACATTTCATCGGTTCCCAATGTTGAAACCAGCTGTACTGAAACAATAGGTGCATAGGGTGCAGTCCACACTTGCCACGGTTTCGCACAAAGTGGCCCCTTCCTAACTTCATAATAAGGAAGGTCGCCTGTTTTTGACAGCATGGTAATTCTTCTTCCCTTTCTACTAACTGATATCTATAGTATCACCTGCTGGACGTAACCATGTCTCCAAAAGATGATATAACAATTGCTTGCAGATCGCACATACGCGCCGCAACAGAGTCAATCGTGTCCGGAAGCATCATGTCCAGAGCGCATACATACATTTCACAGGCTCATTAACATCTGGCGGAACTTGACCTTTATGGCCGGGTTGTGACGTATAAGGCCACGCCTTCGAACACGTGGCCAACACAAGGTTTTGTTTACATCCGACCGAACAACTCCCCCATTTTGCACTTGGGCGAACTACTTCCTCATAAGATCACACACATCGACGGCGAAATATAATATCTTAAACTTTATTTCATCATTACGTCAAATGGGAAAATGGGAAAGTAACAAATAATATCAAATTCATCGAAACATTCGACATATGGCACATTCAATATTTTCTCATGTCACTTCTGGCGATGTGCGCGCAGCCGGGAATCTTGTCCAAAAATCTGAATGGTGGCTGGGGTATTATTAGACTCCCAGCGAGGTGGTTGGTCCGGAATTGACCATATCGCAGGCCAAAATCCTCACTTTTTCGGGGAGCAAAAATGATGATTCCTTTATGGCGATAACATTTTACAGAAAACGAGTAGGTCGACCACCTGTTTTTTTTTCTCCATTTTAAAATGTCTGTTAGACGGGAAACACTATAACATGCATAAAACAAAATCATTTCATACGTTTTCTCTGGGATGTGGGTCGAATTTGACACATTTTCATACATTTTCATACATTTTATGAAAAGTTTTTCAGAAAAGTTGAAGGTTTAAGGAGGATAGCACTTCTTTCCTTTTCAATTTCAGTGGCTCACTTGTCCCCTGAAATAATGGCACGTGTGCTCATCCAGAAAATATATACTTTTACAGGGGTTTTTCATCTATTTATGGCCGAAGACCCGAAACTATGCCTGTTTTTAACCGCACATCATTTAGGTGTGGAACGCACCCATAACGTCGGTCGGCAGAATTTCACTCCAAACGCATCAGAGAAGAACTTTTGGACAGTGAGACTGATGCAATAAATTGGAGTGAGTTTATTAGTCTTTCAACACTATTTCAGTCATATCACGAAATTCGGTTCCTATTCCTGCCAAATTGTAATCATTCCAATGTAAGAAAGGTTTGGTTTGTTTTTATATCTCCATGCAATTCCATTATATTTTCGCCTTCCCGGCTAGAGAGCGGCGAGGCTCGGGTGACGTCACACGCTTAGACGACTCGAGCCAAAACGTCGGCACGCTTGAGAGACAACGAAGCGCAGTTTGAAAGCCGATTTAATCGAGTGGAAAAGAATCCCTAAAAATATTGGCTTACATTTTTGGATACGGGGGAGATAGATCGTTCATGCAGTGTATACATTAGTCACATGTTTTCTTCTCCTTTAAACGGTTTGCAAACTGCTATAAATATGTAATAAAAATGAAACTGATTTGACCTTTAGCTCGATGAATATTCCAGCATAAGTTCAGCTCATTATATGGTGTTCACTGGTTAAAATTCCCCGATTCAGCCTACAAACTCCAATATCTCTGTTTGGACTTTGCTGTGAAGAACATCTTACTCAGAAGTATGAGCACTTTTTTCTCCTATAAATGACTTCGGGTCTTTCAGGATTTCTCTTTTTGGTTTGGGGCGTGATAGTTTTGTTGCAAGGAAAAATCATTCTAATAATTCCTCGCTTTAATCGTCTTCAAAAATAAATCTCGGTTTAAAAAAATAATCAGTCATACGTCGTCACATATCCTTTTAACTTGAAGCCGTCAACGTTTCTTCTCGTAACGCATACAATGAGCCCTGGCGAATGTTATCACAACTCCAATTTATTGTAGGCGGCTTCAGTACTTACCAGCCACCAGTCCTTTCCGTTACCAGTACGGATACAATAACTGGATGTACTTCCTGGCAGGCCACGTGGCGGAAGTTCTAGAAGGCAACGATTCCACATGGGAGGAACTGATGAGGAAACATATTTATGAACCACTAGGAATGAACTCGACAATATATCTCTTAAACCTCAGAAACCAGCCGAAAGGCAAATTCGCTCTGCCGTATGTATACATCGACGGGGACTATCATCAACTTCCTATGAAACTTTTAAGGTAGATATCCAAATGGAAAGAATATGTGACGTTTACATACGAAAAACTCCTTTGTGCATGACGGTGATGAATCCGATTTTTTTACACCCAAAACCCGGTAAATCATACTTTTCTTGAGATTACATATTGAAATGACAGATTAAAAAACATTTCGATCTCGAATTGCATGAATTGACCTTACCATCGACACCTCTAACAGATATTATATTTTCACACAAGCTATTGAGAACTAAGAATGTTTTTGTTTGAGGTGTGACGTTGTAGTTACCGAAGAAAATCCTCCCTATATTGCCCCAAAAACATCAAAATAGGCCAGTGAGTACATTTCGATCAATCATATAGCCATTTTAATGCAATTGAAGATTGCATACACCTTCACTTTTGATATTCCGTATGTACATTGTATTTTCAAATCAAAATATTATTGGAAGATTTTATGTAGACAAATGTAATAAAAACGCGGCTGAAATACTAAGGCTACGTTCGAGAATCCATCGTATTCTCGGATCTGAATGATAGGAGTCGACGAATACGTTCCTGTGGCGTCATATAAGAAATGCGAATTCTTGCGTTTACCAGGTTACCCCATGTTAAGGCGTTTACTCCATCAGACGTCCATGATTCTCATCCATTAACATCGGATGAGTTCTTTGAGCTGATCTGTCATCACAGCTCACGAGCTATCGTATCTAATTCCGCTTAAGCCGATGCTAGGGGCCGTGTGGATACTTCATAGTCTCCACATGAACAGTTGCAATAAAAGCGCGGCTGAGATACTAAGACTACGTTCGACAAACCGCCGGATTCTCGGGTCTGCTTGTTGGGTGTGGACGAATGCTTTCCTGTAGCGTCATATGGTTGCTTTTTAGTCCCCAGACGTCAATTTTCCCCACCTCTGGCATATTGCTTCAATTGACTACATTACCGCCACGCATAGAGGAGATTTTCGTATGGAAACGTCAAATATCCTTTTTTTAATCTAAATGAGAATACCTGTAATAAAACATCTTGGACAGATGTCTCACAGGCTACATTTATCTTGCAACAGAAACGTCGAGGTGTATTCATACATATTTGATGTTTAAACCTGAATACTTTACACGGCATCATTTCTGATTTTGAGCGTTGATACTGACAGCAATTCCAGCAATAGTTTCTGTTGTCTGTTAGCCCACATATTTGCCAGTTCCAATACTGTAACCTATGTGCTATGCTTCAATTAACAGTAGGTCAAAACAATCGTAAAAACATTTACAAAATCATTCGAGAGAATATCGTGTAAGTACTTTTGGATGCTCGCAGTATGTACTTCACCTTGTGCAATGTATCGTAATTTGTCCATAATACTCTGGCGATACGAGTAAATTTAGGCTTACTTAGTCAGTCGTCATTTTACCGCGACTGGCGGTAACTCGACTGGGCGACGAGGGTTAACGTTAAATCGTTTGTTTGGTTTGAGATTGATATGTGGTAGTCTACCGCCCCATTGTTGCAAACAGTAAGATATTGTGTATATTTTTCAATTCGGGATTTTTATCACCATTTGCTTGTTGTCCATAGCATTTGGCCATCTTTAATTAGCACTGTTGAGAAAATTAGGGTTTAACGTCGCGTTCAGCATTATTTCTGCTATATGTCGATATGCGAGGGTCGCAAGCGCAAAGCGCAAAGCGCCTGTCTGTGCACTGATCAGTGACTTCAGCTGTGGTTCGTAAAAATTCACTTTGCTCTATCTTTAACACAGTACAATATTTTGAACTGCTGATAGCTGGCATATTTTCATGTAAAATTCTTAATTCTACATTATTCTAAACATAATGACACTTTCTTTGAACACTGGGATTGTATAGTACATGTGCATATGTATAAAATTATGCCAGTTATCGGTGGTTCAGAATATCGTCCTGGGTTAATAGATATGGTATAGTGAATTTATACGAGCCACAACTTAAGTCATAGGCCAGTGCACAGACAGGCTCCTCTTTGTTTTCCCTAGCGGCGCCTGGCGCCCCGCGCAAATAATCATAGTGCAAATGTCGGATTGTATTTGAAGGAATTCTTTCTTTGACATATTTCTCTTCAGCATATACCCAGCGGAACCAGCAGGGGCAGTTTGTTCAACTGGAAATGATATGTCGAAATGGCTTCAGTTTATTTTACAAACCGGAAGTGCACCGCCATTAAATGACGTAGTTAATGAAGCCGCATTCCTGGACACAATGAAACCATTTCAGCTGATTTATTCTTCTTCCCGAGCTTTATATAGGCCAACGTTTCCAATGGAGCACGTTACATTCGGCTATGGTTTGGGCTGGGCAAATGGACTCCATAGAGGTGAGTGTTCAGAAATGTCAGATTCTGGGCCTTGTTTCGTCAATGTCTCGCACTTTGCGACGGAATTGTGATATGTGAGAGGTTTGCAATGCGTCTGCGAAGATTCGAGCGTTTGTTTCACACGAGAGTTTGAGGTTTTAAGAGGTGGCAGTCGAGCAAAATCCTCGAGCATAGTGCAGCTCGGGTCTCAATTTACCCGTAAAATTTGAGGATTTTCCTCCCTCATAATCTCACCAGCAGAATGATTTAATTATCTTCGGTATAAATATTATGTAATAAACGAAATCGCACTGTTTGGATCTAAATTGAGGAGGTATAGAGATATCGAAGTCTTCTGTAGTTTCTGTAGATCATCTGGTGAAAATAGCATTTTGCTGTTATCAGATTACGTCCTAATCTGTAAATTACTGCACGACGAACACGGTGTCTCAGTCAACTGAACTCATTTGCCGTAAACTTCGAAAACATAAGTTACTGATTGATAACTTAAGTTTTGTGAAATAAAAATAAAAGATAAACTCGAGGTTAAAGCGAAACTCGGGATTGTCTGCTAGATAATCTCGGTTTTCTACCGATAACTTAGGTAGAATTTGAGTTATCCAAAAAAAAACTGTGATTTTCGATGTTGAGAAAGAGAAATCCGAGGTAAGGAAATGTTAACTCTGGGATATCTGGTAATAACCCAGGTTTTAGACTGTTACCTTAAGTTCTAGATTCGAAAACTATGGTTTTCTCTTTGATAACTTAAGTTATCTGTTAGAAAACTGTCATTTTCTGATTATTGGGACAGTTGGACTTCCATAACCGTATTCGTCATCCAGTAATTTACAGATTAAGAAGTAATCTGATATGGTGTCGGAAGTGGAATATCTTAATAATCAGTGACAAACATACAGTCACGCACAATTTGGACTGGTTCATATAATATCATTATATGGCAGCTGCTATAATGATATTCCTCTGAATGTTTTCGCTTTTTAGCATATTTTTAGTCCATCTTGTCGCTAAATGATATCCTGACTATACATGTAGGCCTACTTTACGAGAGAGCTTACTTTCCGAACTTTAAATTTAATTGGTCCAAGCTCTACTAGAAAATGTGAAGAAATCCATATCCGTTGCACTGACTAAAAACTCAATTGTGTTCTTCGGTCGAAAATGCTCGAAATATGGGAAAGCTAATCACGAAAGTTCTCGACTTTCCATCAAAGCCCCTATTTTGTAGTTTAGCTATGTTCAATCTGTACCTATAACGAAAATACATGTTGCTATTTTCCATTTCACTCAATTGTCTTTGTAGGTCGTCATCAAGTTTTGCACGGCGGGTCTATATTTGCCCACACATCATTTCTGTGGATATATCCAGAGCTCAAAACGGGTCTATATGTCAACATCAATGGGCAAAGTGAAGAGGGAGATTCAAAAACCGTCATTTTTTATTACTTATCCGATCTTCTGTTTGGAGAAGAACCCTGGTTGAACACTACTACCGCCTGCACGTTCCCAGAACCTTGGAAAAAGTTACAACGAAAAAATACTACAAACGCCGAAGAAACCTACCAAACACAACGTCGCCTAGATGTATATATAGGCATATATGGAAGTCGTTTTTACGGGGATTTGCATGTTTCTGTTAACAGTAGTGAAAATACACTACAGATGAAATTAGGGCCTGATCTAGAAGGCCTGTTATATCCTACAGCTAAGAAAGATGTATTTTCTTGGAAACCTACTGGAATGTTTAGGCTGCAAGGAATATTACTCGGGACAAGAGAAGATAAGTTCCACTTTTACAGTTCACACTGGGACGGCCTTCACCTGCTGAATGCTACACTCTTTAGAGAATTGATTCATTTTGATCGCAGGATTCGATTTGGAGAAACATCATCTGGAGTCTTGCCGTCGGGACCTTACCTATTGTTACTTTTGTTAGTACTATTTTGTTGGGATACTATACATAATTAGAGGCGAATCACATGCCTTTGACAGTTCATCTGCCACTAATACCCGTGTATCAGCTAAATGGTCGAATACTCAATTAAAGGGGACAGACCCGACAATCAATAATCAAATGGTCTTCATCTTATTATCCGCGGTATATAGATATAACTTAATGTGAGCAAAGGGAAGATGCTGTTCGGGAATACAATGCGGAACATGTTGTATTTTTACCTAAGTGATTTAGAATTCATCATAGCGGGCCCGACTTTTACCACCAGCCTGATAATAAAAGTAATTGTTGCAGTTCTAGAACCATATACAACATTTATGCCTTCATACCTGTATATCGCGGGGAGATAGATTTGCTCGACCACATTCGAGATCGAATTAGGGATGAAAAAGTTTCCTGTACCGTTGATTATGCGCTAAAATTTATTCTTCCAAAATAACGCATGGTTTGGAAGTAGTGACTTTCTCAGGGGTTCAGCTGATTTCTGAAAGTATCTCTTTTTAATTTGGAAACGAGATAACAAATTAGGAAGTGTTAGGAATAGCAATGGGAACTTTTGCATCTACAAACGCTATACATTTTTTGAATGACTGTAATTATATCCGATACAACAGAATGAGATATTTGCGAATTTCAAGATCTTCGGAATACTTTGGACCCAAATGTGTCAGATACATAACGGCAACATAATTTCCACAGATATATCGTATAACCCGAGACTAAAGCATATTTAAATTTTCATTAAACTCTTCCGCGGCATACAACAACGAAGCAAGTACGCTTTAACGTTGACGGATATGCATCATTTTCGAAGATAAGGCCCTTAAAAGAGAATGATTGTTTGAACTTAAAATTTGTTGTGGTTACTTTGAAGAGAATAAACTACTCATAATCCCAATATGATGCCGTTCACCGCATTTAAGTATTCCACACTTTTGCTGAGATATTGATGTTGAAGGCAAAGCTGATATTCAGGGAGTACATTGTATGCTGGAGTATTCACAGAACTATAAGTCTATTCTCTTTCAAACTTATAACTGATTATTTATATCATGATGCAAACTATTTAAGTTTCCTTCTGGAAAAGAAACTAATTATTTTTAGGAATACAGTTACTATAGCAGCAGGTTACTGCGGGTTTTATTTTGGAAATTTTGTGGGTTATCCTATTTACGTTCGTTTTTATTTACTTTAACCCTTTATTATTATATCTATGTTTTTATGGAAACTATTATTGACTGTACGCATGCTCTCGCGAATGCCAATAAAGTTGAGAACAAACGTGCAACCATTGGTTACTTTAACAGTACAAATGTATTTCGCGATTTGGGTGATCACTACAGCTTCGAAAAAACGTCAATACACTTCCAAACTAGCTACTTACAACTGGACAATGGAGATCATCATATACTCCTATACTTATCGTCAATGGACACTTGGAAATTTTAATAACTACCCTTTTGGATCATAATAATCCGCAGCGGTCAACCTATATCGCATGCCTTTCTTGGGTCCTAACAGTCATTAGGTCATTGTAGAGATCCATAAGAGTCCGCCCACCCCCCTCTCAAGTGGATGAGCAGCATGAGATTTGTACCATGTCTGTTGCCGAGAGGGGAAGATTAGTTTCCTCTGCATGATGACTGTACATGGATAGTCACACATAGTTAGTTATATCGTCGCTATATGTCGGATATAGCGCGATGATAAACCCCTAACTCACTCACTCCCTCACACCCATATTGATTGTGGATAATTGTAGCTTGATTTATTCCTACCCCCTCTAGTTAGCTCATCTGCCGAGAGAGTGGTCACATATTGGAACTGATTTGCAGAGATCTGGGCCTATCTCTCATTCTTAACTGCTATATGGTAGAAGGGGCATGCAAGCGATAAATTGAGAGCTGATACCCGTGAATTATCAATCGGCAATATTTTTGTCTGTCACGGAACGGTCCTACCTCCTGGCCCGGACTGCAGTCCCGAATTGGTCAGCGTGACCCGCAAGTGACCGAATTAGTCAAAACATACTGGCAGACCTGAACACCTCATTCGCTCGAGCCCTCCAGACATTACAAGTCTTGCCTTTCTCTCTTTGAACGGCTATAAGTTATAAAGACCCCAGTTTCACACTTGCGTTCTTTCCAGTCAAAAAGTTGTTCGTTACCATTTTATATGCTCACATGTTCAATGAAATATGTTTTCATAGTATTATATCCCATTTCTGCCGTATTTTTTGCGATATTCAATATAAAGTATTATGGGGATCTATGGGGATCTTTGGAGATTAGCTGGTGTTATTCTGGTATACACAGATTGGAAACGTAGCTTATTGCTTACTGTATGGTGGTGGAGACGTTGAGTAAAAGCCAGAATTACATCCCGTCTCGTCAAATGATTATTTGGTGAGAGTACATTCGAATAGTCTTTCAGAAGATGGCTTTTTAACAATTTACTGCTCTAATAGAAACGTCGTATTGTCTCCCAGATGGATTATATTTTGATACACATTCTTTCATCTTTCAGCGGAAACCACTGTTGTTCGCTGAAAGAGAATTTCAGGAAAAGTCAAAGGCCTCATGCAACATTGTTCTCGGCGATGGCAGATGCTGGTATAAATGGCGTCTCTAGGTAGGAAGCGTCTCCATTAATCGTTTTTCCTTCAATCGCGAATTTTCTTTGGCTTTTTCGAACAAATCCCGATCCTATCGGGAATTCACAGAGAGAATAAAATAGAAAAACCCAAATCGTTTTCCAAATTCTCGATTGATTTTCTCGATATCGGTTTTATTCGTTCTTTTTGAACCATCGAGAATGAATCGTTTTTTATTCAATCGAGAGAATGTAGAGCAATTTAGATCGAGAAAGCTTCGAGAGAATATCGCGAAACCATCGAGAGGCGAATGAATACAATGACGTCATTATCAGGCTAACATCTGTTTACGCCGCTGTGCGTGATTGAGCAAGAAAGTATAGGTCAGGATAAAATTGAACTATTGCCGGCGCTTAAACAATGAAAAACTAACGTATTATGTCCGTTGTTATTTTAAAGAACTAAGTAAGAGTAGCATATCACATCTTCATTGGCAACGATCTATTAGTTTACCAAATTAATCAACGTAAGCAGATCAGTTCGGATTAGCTTGAAGTTGAACATCTGACTACCCATGAGTACAGCAGTATTTACAGTAATACGGTACTTTAAACCCCATGTTATCGCCGGCAGTTTACCTTTTATATTTACAGGAAATAATCGACAATTAAATCATTTTTACTTGTGTAAGTTACAGAAGTAAGTCATGTAGAAAGGACAAAAAGTGTTAAGTCTACAGTCGAAGTCCAATTTTGCCGACATGAAATGATTAGTATCTGGATTTTTCTGATCTTCCACGAATGAACAATAATGCGTACTCCATACATGTCATCAGAAATAAACACATACCGTTACATGATTTGACGACGGACTGACTGGTCTATGGTTCAGCAGAAAGTATGGCATTTGCCCGACAACATGGAGAATAGCGACTCTCTTTCTTCTCCACAGTTGTCGTGTACGCTATCAATGTAAACTGAATTGCCTCTTACTCTTGCCTCCTTCCCACACCACTAGTTCAAAAATTTGAAATACAAACGCAACTTGGCTGGTTGGGACACAATAATTATAAAATTTACTGCTAATCGTTCACGCTAAACTTGACAGAAGATAATCTCGAGGCTGATCGAGGCTTCCGAGTTGTAGCCTGGTTCCCCAGCTTACTTGTATAGGTAAGCAATGTGACAGTAAGTTAGGATACCAGTCAATAGCGGGTTTCTCGATTGATTCGCGATATCGTTTTTCATTCGAGAAATTTCTCTCGAATGAATACCGATGAAAATAGCGAAAGAAAACCGACTTCGCGAATCTTTCGAGTTTTCTGAAAAAAATTCTCCATTCGCTCTCACCATTGAAAATCTCGATATCGAGAAAAAAATACAGATTTCTCGACGAAAAACCGAACGATTTTTGGAGACGCTTCCTTAAACGGTTACGACAGGAATGAGACCTCATGCCACATATGTTTACCATCACACGTTCAATTTATAGAGTAGAATGAACACGTCTCGTTAAGCTCAATATCCATAAGGGACACAAGTTTCTTATCGAATCAGTTATATTGCCTTATTTCTCTTCCTTCAATTTGTGTTCCTTCAACTCGCGTCCAAAGGGATTGACCTGGGCTGTCGTTGTGCACGCTGCAGCTTATGGTAAGAACGTAATGGCCTCAGCTCCTCAGACAGCTTGTCCGCAAGGTGTATCTAACTGGGGTACCCATGGGTTCCCGGGTGTGAAAATTAGAGGGCACAAACGTAGTCATATGAACGAAAGCTTGTTGAAAGCGATGTTGAATCATACTCATTAGAGCATTTCCACAAAGTGGATGCTCTTATGTTTTCATGAGAAACGGCTCCGCCGGATCCGCCGGCGCCGCCGCCGCCGCCGCCGCCGCGACTTTAAACGTGAATATCTCTGAAACCGTTAAATATTTTCGGGCCAAACTTTGTGTGTTATCTAATTAGCCCTGGGAAATTTGCCTGGTTGTGTTTCGATAGCTGATGCTCACCACTAGGTGTCATTATAGTCAGAGCATAGGTAAACCTTTCTGTGACGATTTCGTCTGAACGACTTGTTTGATTTCTATGAAATTTTATTACAATGGTCTTGAAGGATAGGCAATGTGCTGAACAGGTTGTGGTGTAGCTGGCATCATTATAAAGGCATGTTTTTTTGCATTTCAAAAAAAGAAGTTTTTTGTGAACTAAAAATTTACCATTCGCTTGGAGAAATATTTAAAGATTGTTCTATTCTATGTTGCCAAGCATAAATGTAGGACTGTCGACATGATAATTTTCTTTTGGTGTGAATCAAATTGCTATTTAAATGAAAAATCTCAATCATCTGACTTAACGTCAAAACATCCATAACCATTATCATGATTAAAAAAATTTCCATTGAACTTTTATGTGCAGTCTCCCTAGGGCTTTAGATTTCACCTGCTTGTTTTTCGTGGTATTTGTTTGTCACTAGGTGGCGCTATAGACATGAATGCAGGTAAACATGTTGAACATCATATCTTGTAAACAACATGTTTGATTTCCATGAAATTTGAGTATAATGATCTTGCGAGATAGGCAAAGAACTGACAAGATTTTGGTGGTGTTGGCGAAATCATGGAGGCGCGTTTTTACATCTCAAAATAAGATTTTTTTTCACAAAAATGGAAATTTACTTCTTTGAATCAGGGAAAAGTAATTTGAGTTTGCTGAACATGAATATAACATAACATGTTATAATTCACATCCCTTGTAAGCCAAATGGCCATTTTTTTGTAATACGTGAAATTCACATGACTTGAGTCCAATATCTGCATTCTCCAGCCCACATCTGAGGATTTTGCTTCATCATGTAGTTTCGTGATATTGTTCATCATTGGGTGGCACTATAGACAGTAAAGTTATATCGCACAATTTATTGGCATTTCATGAAGTTTATTGTCAGACAGACAAAGGATTTCAAAGGACTGAAAGGGTTTTTATTGTCAGACAGACAAAGGATTTCAAAGGACTGAAAGGGTTTGGGGTTTTTTTGATTGAAATTGAAGGGCCACCTCCCATACGGATTTGCAGCCCATCAACATAATGCTTGATTTATATCTCATTATACATTCTTTTTTAGATTACTAATTTTATTAACATTATGGTTTAAAAATGGATTGAAAGGACATTGGTGCTGTTAGCGCTGGCATATACATGTGGCAGACAGCATAGTCTGCTAAATATATCTAAATCTAGGCTACATCAACCCCTGCTTACACACATAACGAAAATGCATTCAGAGAAGATATGCTGCCATCAGTATTGTCAGTATGGAGAAATGCAAGGATTATAGTGAGCTTGAAGTCAGGCCATTTTGGTCAAATAGACATACTGTAACACTGATATTCTGCTTCATCTTTCAGGTCCCATATGGTAGGCCTGTATGTTGATCATTCAGGTGATAAAACCTGTAATGTTTGACTCATTGCATAATGCAGTTATAAGTGGACTATTAGACTGCTTGTATCAATAAAGTAAACACTTCATTCCAGAATCAGTGCTATTTTTCTCTCCATTACTGATATAATAATTTCTCCTGTTCCCAATTACATAGTCTGCAGTGACTGTGAAGCCCTGGGCTTCCAGATGTCTGGGGATGCATTCTGGTCAATTTTCAATGAATAAAATCACAAATCATCACTCAATGCTCAATGCTCAATTTTTTTGTTTTATGTGAAGGTCCCAAGAATTTATTTGAAAATCGAGATGTGAAATTGCACATACCGTTGACTTTTTACAGCATAGTTACAAATGTTGATAATTATTTTTTAACTGAAAGAGTAGAAAGATTTTTGAAGTAGAACTTCTACATACCTGCTATATGGCACATCCCACCTGGGAAATTTTTACATGTATATCTAATTGAAGTAATCCATTGAAACCACTGATGATTTTCCAATAATAGAGAAGAAAAGCAACCCCGAGTAGGGATAACAATTTCATTCTGTATATTTCTTCAACAGTGAACAAAGTTACAAACAGCTCCATAGGCACAGTATATATACAAGGCATGATGTGATCTTAGTCAATACACAATTATGAATAGGTAAGTCAGTAAATTATGTCAGTCAGTTTGGACGGATATTAAAATGCTGTCATTTTCAGAAATTAACCTGACAGCGATCTACAAATGGTGTGATTCAGGTGATACAATACACACTGTAATTGATGAAAACAATACATAATCTGCTTATTTGGCAAGAACTAAGTAAACTGTACACAAATGAATAAAGTATGGTGATATAGTGGGTATTTACCTGTGTTGAATAGTTCTACATGTCATGAAGTTTGGATAAGGACTGTCATTTTAAGATAATATAGGTATAATTTACTTGGCAATCCACATCAGAATTGATGAAAACCTACAAATGTTGTAACTCGCATGTTCATAATTGTAGTATATTCCCATGCGAGTTACAGCATTTGTAGAGTGTGTATTGTATCACCTGAATCACACCATTTGTAGATCACTGTCAGGTTATCGCTTAACATTTAACAATTATTGAAAATGACAGCATTTTAATATCTGTCCAACCTGATATAATTTACTGGCTTACCTATTCATGAATGCGTATTGGCTAAGATCACATTATGCCTTGTAAATATACTGTGCGTATGGAGCTGTTTGTAACTTTGTTCACTGCTGAAGATGCTATAATTAATAGCGAAATATACAGAATACAATTGTGATTCTTACTCGGAGTTGCTTTTCTTCTCTATAATTGAAGTAAAATGGTGTGTTCTTGTGCATTTTGACAGAATATTTAGACTTTGGCATCTGTCTGTCTGTCTGTCTGTCTCTCTGTCTGCCCATCTTTCTTGTCATACCACATACGTATGCAGCTGATGATGGATCAGAAGCCTAATGAAATTGACTGACCTTCACCTGTTTTATCGAGGTCAAATTTAGCATTAGCAATAATTTTTAAAGGAGTGAAGATAGGCTCTCCAAATTTATAATACTTGTGCCATTGGTGACTGACTAGAAGCCTATCCCAGTTGACTGAATCTATTTTCTCAGGTTATATACTGTATATTATGATATAACATGAAATATAGCTAGGCATTCTAAAGTGATACCACTTCGAAAACCTCGAAATTGGAGCGATATCCAAGAGGTGGGAAAAATTGACGACGTCTGGCGACTAAAAAACAACCATGTGACTCTACAGGAAAGCTTCCCTCGGCACCTCACATTCCGACCCGAGAACATGGTTGATTCTCGGACGTACCCTTAGTATCTCAGCCGCGCTTTTATTGTAGATGTTTATGTGGAGACAATGAATTACCCACACGGCTCCTAGCACCGTCTTAAGTGGAATTAGATACGGGAGCTCGGGAGCTGTGATGACAGTTCAGCTCAAATAAATAACTCATCTGATGTTGATAGATGAGCATCGTGGGTAAACCTGGTAAATGCAAGAATAGCCAGAAAATAGGCATGGTTCACCCACGAAACTAGGTTATATTTATGTGTTACTGATCCAATGCTTCACGCCCATGTGCCAAGCTGAAATTACTCATAAGGGTTATTTTGTCTCAAATAAGATTTTCGTTCGATGAAACTGATTGCTGCAAATCTCCACCAAAAGTAACCCTTAGAGTAACGATCTGACCGTCAAATATATTTGATCTGGTTTGGGGAAAAGAAGGGAAATGTATGATAGATTTGAATAAATACTACCGTTATCTTGCGATGATGGTTTCTTAGTATTCTGAGAAATGAAAAAACCACGTAAGAAAATGAGATTTTATCTCCAGAAAAGTGTTCTAAATGGGAGGCACCTCATGACAAAAAAAACATCAAAAGCGGTAATTTCGGGATCCCATTATAATCGCAGGAGTTGATTCTTTAATTACTGCTCCGGGGTTACAGCCAGAAGTTTGGTATTAGGTGTTGCATCTGTAATGCTATCGAAAGCTTGTGGCATTTAGCCCATTAGTTATTTTTTGACATTCTATGGAAGTAATTCATTTCAAGCAGCGTTTATTTAAATCTGATTTGAGCATTATAGCCAAAGAATATTACAAGAAAATAGTACCACTGCACAAAAAGTCATATTTACCACACATTTGATGTAGTAGAAAAATGCTTGGGAAGACCGCTCAAATGTATGGGAGATGTATGGTAAATGACTGTGTATCATGTTCAGTACGCTATTTCGTTTAGGTGTAATTCACATTCGAACCCAGTGGTACAGTATTATAATTCACAGTCAGTTTACTTATTATTGTCTGTATTAATTAGTGTCTGTTAACTCTCCGCGTGTAGTTTCACTGTCAGCAGAAGTACATGTCTGTAGATGTTATTTCCTGCATTGTATTCAATGGGGTCCTGTGCGATGTTTGGCAACTCTGAATGTTAGGCCTTGACGCAGCTTCTGTATATTCGGTGAAGTGCATGTAAGACTAAACGGAGGCCTGGAACACCAAACCCTGTGGGCCAAATTGTGGTGAACATACAAATGTACTCTGAGTGTGCTGCTTACTGTGTAATAGAAATTACTGAAAAACTCCTGTTCGTTTTTCGAATCCTCACACTTTAGGTGAGTAAAAACATAGTTTCCTGAGAGATGGCCGAGTTATTGGTTATTTATTTGAAACAGGGCGTGACACACGCGTACAGAAAACTTGCTGTGGACTATAAAATGATAAGACCACGATTAGGGAATATGCCCTATTATATAATATATAAGAATAACCCTATATAGAAGCTCGGAACGAAAAGAACAATAAAATAGTCTCAAAAGAGATGTAATGGTGTTTCTCGTCGTAGATAATTTTAAGACCTGAGGTGAAATTCTCGATATAATTGATACCCAGGAAAGCGTTATTTGTTATGTATCCCTACCCATGACAAGGACATATATTATTAATAATGCACGGCTCAAGATACGCGACAAGCTAGTTCATGGAAAGAATTGCCGAGATAATAAGACATAATTTGCACAACATAAAACATCTCATTGAATGAACGCGTTGGAGTGAATATACATGTATTAGATTGTGTTGACCTAATGACTGGGTCCAGTCGTTCAAACATCTCGTCTTCGGTTCCTTGGAATTCAGTGGGTCTCGTCTGTTTGCACGCATTGCTTACATCTTTTTCATCTGTAGCGTGATATTCCTCTTTTGCCAGTATGGCACACGTAGCATCGACAGCACCCCCACGTACGGTTTCCTTCAGGTTATATCACTGTGGCTGTGCTCTGCCACTGGGAAAGAATCACCAGAAAAAGGATCTCGGCACTATGAAAACAAAAAACGAGCTCTGGACTATTAAACACAACACAAAATTTATCAATATAGGGAATATAGCCATATAACCAACAGCGATATGGAAGGTCCCCGAAGTAATCCTTTATAGCTCATCTTTCTCGAGCAAACATACATCACAAGAAGGAACATCGGTAGGGCCCACTGGAGCAATGCCATCATGATTCCTTTTAGTATAAATCTAAGCCGATGGAGTAACTTGACAGATGACTGAAAGCAGGCGCTTTACCAACCGAAAATGAAACAACGACTTTAACCCTATCTGGCCTGGGCTTTTTGCGGCCTGTCCAAGCGTGACTGAGATACATCATTTTTTAGATGACGACTCTATAACGAATATTATGGATTAAAAATACTGATCAGCGATACGGATTTGATATTTTTGGAACATCATGACGTCTTGCCGGCATCATTGAAAACTGTTGACCGCTTCTCTCTTGCAGGAAACAAGCCTATGTTTATGTATACTATGATTGTCTTTTTGAATTTGGTGCTAATACTGTTATATGGAAAATGGAATAGGTCTTTAAATTATGGACGCGGATATTCTCTAATGGACGACGGCTGGATTATGAATGACGGACTAGACGCTTGTAATTTTGTATACGCAAAAACTGCATTATTTTTCTTACGCCTTGAGCTAGGGTGCTGAAACTTACCACACTATACCCCTGGGTCAAGCTCTATCAGAAAATGTAAAAAAATCCAAGATGGCCGCTTTGATGACGTCACAGTGACGTCATTTTCAAAAATGGCATATTTTGGTCGCTTTTTCGGTCAGATTTTGCGATTTTTTTATTTATGCAATTTCTCGGCAAAACCTGCATGATAAATTAGTAAATAGTAATGTGATGTGAAATAAGATAGTTTTTGCTCACTTTTCATCGCGGAAAAGCAGAAATTTTGAAGAAATATGACAAAAACATCACTTTTCTGGTACCCACGTGGCCGCCATCTTGAATTTACCCATTATCCTCTGCTCAGAGGGTTATGCAAATGGGCTCAAAATGACCCCAATATGATAAGCTATAAAGTCCGGGAGTTTCAGCACTCCATTTAGCGCCGTTCCGGAGATGGCGCAGAAAGTTTGGTAGGGGGTGCCATAATGCCCCCCCCCCTCACAGGCCAGATAGGGTTAATATCCTACATATTCTATAGATACAGATATGGACGAATGGAAAATAAGTTAACCTGGATTATATCTCACTTGTGATACTCAATTAACATGACAAGATACGAGAAATCACTTCACCTTGAGCTTGAACTACTATCCATCAACGTAGGCATAAACCGTTCACATGATATATATCACCAGAAGTTCTGAAGCGATAACTCGAAATAAAGGATAATACAGATAAGATAATAAAGGCTCTATGATCTCTAATAGGCTTCCAATACGCTTATTTATTTGAAAAGTGTATTATATGAAATTTAGAGTTATTCGCACGGATATGTGAAGGATGAATTTTCAAAAACCACTACATTTAAATCGAATGATCCGGTTGTAGTGAATAGAAGAATACAATTTTTACGAAATGTTAATTTCCTGAATGAATAGCTTTTACAGCATATGTAATTCGTTCTAGTGAGTTCGTTTATTGCAATTAATTCGAAGAAAAACTGAAAAGTTGTCGAAAGTCGTACCGCCAGGCATCCTGAAACCTTATACGTCTAAAACACGATATAAATCATAACAGAAACACGTAGGTTTGTTACAATTACAACACATATAAGGGAAGTGGGAAGGGGTGCAGACACACTGACACAGCCACATGACTTCACAGTATAATCTTCCGGTTAACCTATTCTAAAGCACATACCAAGAATCTAACGATTCGTGATATGTTTTGTATCTCTTGTGCGCTCATATGAACTCGATGACCACTAATAAATTATAAATACATATATTTGTCAATTAAAATCGCCTTCTTAAGCGGTAAAAGACATACCCGAGATAATATATTGAGGGTTATTTTAGATACTGGCGTAATAAGGTTTTACGTTCAGTGAAGTTTACGTTTAAGAGAAACCTATGTATGCTGGCATTTCATATCAAGGGGGAATAGCGGCTACGGTAATATGATTCGTTCCATCTAAATAGAGGTTATTCCGATGTGCTTCGGTATTTCACCGCAAAGCTTACGTGGACATTTGCTCTACCATACGTGAATACTTATGCGAGAGACTCCAGATCAGCATGAAAAATATCACACATGAAATTTAAGACAAAGAACAACAGTGGACAATGCAAGCTTGACTCCTACGACTTACCCGTGAACCCTATTCTTGGATATATTAAAATAGATATATTTCAACATAAACAAAAAGAACAGTATGATACAATGTAGACCGGTGTCCTAAATATATAGGATCGAATATGCAGGTAGATAAACCATTGATTTGATTTGATTTATAAAGAACATATCATAAAAAAAAGTACAGAGTGTGATTTCATAAGCAAAACAAAAGTCAAAATACAAGAACTTGAACATAACATAGACTGACATATATAATGACTAAATACAAGTTATATGCACATAGGGATTCAGGCAGACAAATAAAAAAATGCAAAATTGACACAACAATGTCTATTTAAAAGAATGGTCCTACATGTTGAGACGGCAATGTCACTCGACTGAGTGATAGGCTGTCCTTCAAGAACTGTGGACATTGGTGAGAAATTTGAGCCGTACAACGTCGGGTATTGCAAGTTAGTTTCTCTGGGTATTATTACATTTACCAGGTTTTCCCCATGTCGATGCGTTTTCCCCACCACACGCTCACGATGCTCATCCATTAACACTAGATGAGTTGTTTGAGCTGGCCCATCATCACATCTCCCGAGTTAGTGTTTCTAATTCCGCTTAGATGCCGCGTGGATACTTTATAGTCTCTACATGAACATCTGTAATATAAGCGCGGCTGAGATACTCAGGCTACGTCCGTGAATCCACCGTATTCTCGGATCTGAATGTGAGGCGCCGAGTGATGCCTTCCTGTAGAGTCATATGGCTGATTTTAAGTCACCAGGCGTTGTCAGTTTTTCCCACCTCCTGCATATCTCTCCAATCCTAAATTTGCCAGGTTTTCTTCAACTACCATTTTCCTTATCAGGCGGTATATTTTCGCCCCTGTCTCTGTTTCCCATATTATTTGAATAATCTAATTGAAGGCTTCGATATCCTAATGGGATTGTGTGGCACTGATAAGTGTCAAGCAAAAGGTGAGCAACAAAAGCGATCCCCTGGAACGACCAAATACTATATACAAAGCCATTATTATTGACTTTAGCTAACGGATTTTGTTTCCAAAAGGTAGAACTCTGGTAGAAATATACAACTCATCATGTTTCCAAGAGATGGGTTTGTCTGATTATATATCTGCCACTTCTGTTACAAAATGGCACGAACTGATGAGATTTCGCAGTTTTTACTTTTATTCACATGAAAATACCGTGAAAACTTCGCAACTGTATCATACTAAATGTCGATATTGGCGAAGGTGACAGTGAACTGAATTCACGTTCATTTCGGAAACCTTGTAGCAAGATTTTGAATAAGATGTTTCGATTTCAAAGGATATCGCACGCTATTGCGGCCTTTTGGCCCCCTTTTCAACTTTTAACAGTCCAGCCACTGCAAATCACGTGACTTCATTGAGATTGGGTGCACTGACAAATATCTTACAAGGGCTGCCGCATTAGTAAGGCCCACACTATATTCATTCAACGTTACACATTGACCGGACGAGAAAAAGTGAAACTTCATTAATCTTAAAAACATTGACTCGTCGATGGCAGATCGTTACATGTTGATTGTGTTGATATTTGCACCAGCTATGTATATATCACATCACGAATATCAATGAAAACATAATATACATTGTTGTGTTTTCAATAATTATTATTTTGCGATATGATACAATTATGACAGGCAACACCAATATTTATTTATCAAGGATCACATGATCTGCCACATTCGTCATATCAAATCACATCGGCAGTCTTATGTGTTCATGAGATCCAAATATGGATTGAATGAAATATAAACATACATGTACCTCCACCGTCTATCACAGCATTTCGAAAACTACGCTATGGCGCACAACAATGTTCCCATCATGTTCCTTTTCCTTGATCGCCTCTGTGACACTTTTTCACCCTGAATCCGTTTTTTTTGGACCTGATTATCTTCGGATGCTCAGCATTTGGCTAGCGATGTCGGAGTCTTCCTTCTGTGAAGTCTTCAATGCGGGCCGATATTTGTTGCAGATGGCCGCAATGATGGAGATGCTCTTTTGTACATTTGGGATTTCTACGTTGGAAATCACTCGATCCAACTATCTCAATTTCTTCAACCGTCCATTGACGGATTCCACGGCCCATCATACCTTCGAAATAAGCCTGGACTTGTTTGCTGATTCCGTCTTGAACTGTTTATCCAACTTGAGCAGGAATTTGGGCGATTCCGTGTAAAATCCACAGTCCTAGAGGAAAGTAATAGAATCCCGGAAATCCCTATCCAGAATGAGAATATCGTCTTCAATTAACCATGCATTTGGCCAAAGGCCTCTGCTTCTGTATGCTGAAACATCTGCGCTGAAATTAATATTGGTGACTTTTCTGTATATACACGCAGGTGCCATCAAGAATAAGGATAACAGATTCTGGCAGATAATGGCAAAAAAGGTCGGTGGCAAAGTCTGTTGTGTGGTTATCTATTATCTGTTCTCTCGTGACACCAAATCCGAGATGTTGCGGTACGAAGTCATCAAACAATGCCCGCGTTGCAGACTGTATAATTCCGCTGACCTGGGTCCTCTTCTCAAATCCACACAGAGTAACAAGGAGTCTGCAATGGAAGACAAAGCGAACTTTAACTGAAACTTCTACATGCGATATTGTTTAATATTTTGCAAATTTCTATCATTTTAGGACACCTGCAATCTCAGTAAACTCAGATATAATATCACGGAATATCTTAATTCAGCGCTATATAAATCCCGTGCGAATTTCAAACTACATTTGTTAGCCAATCAACTGGCTAGCTTGGTGAAATATACACCAATATAGTAAAAATTATCGGGAAACCTTATCCAAATATGGCATCACTTCCTGGCAGTGTGCGTGGTAAACGAAAACATCAAAGGGTTCACATCCTTGGAAAATCTGACTTTGTTGGGCGATAGTAATTATCAAAACATCGTGCCGTGTGAAGGTGTTAATATTCGCGAACTTAACGTCGATCATTGTCAGAGTGAGGAGGCGAAAATTGTCGTGATTGGCATATTATGAGATCTCGAATAATATCGGCGAACATTTCGTAAATTTTTTTCATAGCGTCTCGTCTAGACAATGTCCCTGATTTACCATCTTGGTTTACCTAGATTGGGAACACCGGATGCCAAGCGCACAATACATAACATACCCCATTAATTATTGTATTAAGTAAGTCTACACTTGTATTACATTGGTGGTTATGCATATGCATACATACATATGGATACATACCTATGGGAGAGGCCAGTCCTGAGATTCAGCAGATGCACCCCGATAGCCGTGTGTGGTGTCCGTAATGCAGATGACTCCAGTGGTATGATAGCACGCCATTTCCAGCTAACAGTCTTCTTCTACAGTCTGTCCTGAGTGGTCCCGAACTCACGACCTTCGTGGCAATAGCCGAACCTCTCTAACCATTCGGCCACAGAATCACTCTACAAGAGACTGTGTTTAAAGTCTATTCATACTACGCATATGCTTCGTACATGCGCTTGTTTCACCTGGAAGAACTATGATGTCATCTGGTGTGTGTTTGACAGTTGCTGCTCTTCTCCCCTGCATACCGCTCTTCAGTGGTGGAGGGAGAGTTGAGTATGCGTAAACCCAGCAAGCGAAATGTCACCCGTTTTAGTGTAACGGGACGCAGATGTTTGCGTTCCAACTTGAAGACGAACTTCTGGAATGCAGAACGGAGGGATTGCAAAGGTCTACAGAAAGTGAAGGAGGATGTCAGTCACAATACGAAAACCAGTGTAGAGAAAATAAATAATAATAATTTAATAAAATTACTTTCAAATAACACAACATTAATAAACACTCAAACAATTATAAAAAAGAGGCCGTGGGTCGTTCTCCCAGCAAGAGTTCGTATGAACAAAAAGACAGAAAGGGGGAGTACTCTGCCTAAAACTGGCAAGAAGCCCATCAGGTGAACATGTGGCACCTTATCCACAAAGGAATACCCAAATAAATACCCAAAAATGAATCATTCAAACACAGGAATAACAGGCAAACATGGTACCTTTGAGAACTCCTGCTGGGAAAAGACAACAGACAAAATAAATGCTTGGGGATATATATCCGTGAATGGATACATACACGCTGATACATCCGGCCTCTCAACGATCCACGACTCTCTATAAATAATAACAGACGCGAGACATCACTTAGATTCAAAAATATAACAACAGAATACACTTTCAGAACATATATATACACGGACATTGGCAAAACGGCTGGGTAAAACTTATAAACAAATACAAGCTGAGAAATACACAATTACAAACAGGATACAGAAGGGAAGTAACTCTGCGCGATTAAGGTTCAGCCACCGCTACACTTCCCCCCTCTTAGATACAACCCGCGTCTCAAATGTTTCAAAATAGAAATAAATAAAGTCATTTACGCGCACACCGCGGCATCCAATGCAGCTTCACTGAAACCCGCATCACCGGAAGTCCAACAGGACCGTCCACTATTTTCGCGTCCTCGTCTCGACAGGTGTGGATGTCCGGGACTGCGCACGCGCCTCCCTGCTCTAGATTGCCGAGGTGGATGAGTCACCAAGCCTCTCATTTCTTCACCCTCATCCATTCCCCACATATCACCACTATTAGTCTGAAGCAAATCTTCGCCTACGGAGACATCTAGTCCTAATCCTAAGCCTGTTCCCACGGAACTCTCTTCCCCTCCCCTCTGCTGGCTACTTTGTGAGCTCGTCCGACCCCAACCCACAGGCGGAATCACGCCTTTATATGGCTTCAGATGATCGATATGATAGACCTTAGGTTCAGAAAGCGGATCCCTCTGCACGAGGTAAGTAACTGTTGAAAGTTTCCTCAGGACACGATATGGTCCTGTCCATCCTAACCCAAGTTTTGCCCCTGCCTCAGGGGGATACCACCTCCAGACATAACTACCAGGTTGATAAGAACGTGCCTTCACCCCACGGTCGTAATGTTTCTTTTGACGTAGTGCTGATCAAACGCCTTATCTTGTACATGTTTAAGCCAACGTACATATTCTACAGGACACCCGTGTGACGGAGCCTGAGGAGGATTCCCTACCATACGGTCTAGAGGGAACGCCACTTCACGCCCGAACATCAACAAATTTGGGGAACAGCTTGTGGTCTCCTGTGCGGAAGTCCGGTATGCCATCAGGACAAAAGGAAGCTGTTCGTCCCAGTTGGTATGGTTATCATTCACGTAAGCCGACAACATTGGGACTATTGTACGATTTAGCCGCTCCACCAAGCCATCTGACTGGCCGGTACGAAGTGGTACGTGTCTTCTCCACGCCCAACAACTCACACATCCTAGCAACCAATGCCGACTGGAACTCCCCTCCCTGATCCGAATGAATCTGTGCCGGCACTCCAAAACGGCATATACATTCACAAACCAATTTATCGCTACTGTCAAGGCCGAATGGTCAGGCATAGCATATGCCTCTACCCACTTCGTGAAATAATCACTAACCACAAAACGTAGCGGTTTCCATCTGCAGTACAAGGGCATTCCAATATATATATGGCTATACGCTCAAAAGGCGCTCCAACGAGAGATTGTTGCAAGGGAGCCCGCCTTCGTCCCGGTCTCGACTTTCTCCGTGCGCATAGGATACATTGCTTTACCCACCTCCGAATGTCCGATGACATGCCTGGCCAATATACCCTTTGTCGAATGGACTTCAAAGTCCGTCGCCTTCCCAGATGACCCGCTGTCCTATTACTGAGGTCGATAATAGTCGCTACACCAGGATCTTTATCGTGCCACGCGCACAACTGGCTCAACGACCAGGTTTGTAACCAAGGCGTATGCATCGCTGGCTCAATTACAGCCGACGTCTGCGGAACACACTTAATTCCAGATTTCTGGTACTGAATGATCTGCTCGAGGCTCTGGAGTACTGTCTGACAGTGTCTTAGGAAAACACTCTGAACAGTCCGACCGCTTACATTTTCTATGTCCTTGTCGCGATAACCCGTCAGCATTGCCATGAAGGTTGCCTTGACGATAATGGATGCTAAAATTATATGTATCTAACACAGTAACTCACCTTGCCAGCATTCCTTCGAGGCTTTTAAAATTTCTGAGCCAAGTCAGAGAGGCAGGATCAGTTCTTACTATGAACCGGCGTCCCAACAAATAATGACGAAAGTGTTTTACAAATGTAACCAGTTCCCGGTATGTTGCGCAATACTGACGTTGCTGTTTGTTTAACGTCTTACTGGCGTAGGCTATTACACGTTTCTCACCGCGTTGTACCTGGGGTAACACCGCTCCCACACATAAGCACTGGCATCCGTGTCCAGAATAAAAACGGTCCCATTTTCTGGGTACGCGAGAATAGGAGGTGAAGCTAGTAAACCCTCAATGTCGCAGAACTCAAATTTCACCCCTTTTCGAGCTAGAGATACTAATGGATGAGAAACGGTGGCGAAGTCTGGCAAAAAATCGCCTATAATAACGAGCCAATCCCAAAAAGCTTCGCACATCGGTTACATTTTTCGGCTCCGGCCAGTTAAGAACAGCTTCGATTTTACCGGGATCACACTCAATCCCCTGCTCTGACACAACTTGACCCAAGTAAGGAACTTCAGTTTGAAACAGGAAGCACTTGGATGGTTTCAGTTTCAAGTTAGCTTGGCGAAGTCGTGAAAACACCACTCTCAAATTCTCTAATGCCAACTCAAAAGTCGAGCCAAAGGCGATAATATCATCTAAATAACAAAGGCACCGTTCCCACTGCAACCCTCTCAACACTAGGTCCATGAGTCGTTCAAACGTTGCCGGGGCATTGCACAGGCCGAATGGCATGACCTTGAATTGAAAATCCCTTTGTGTGTTGAAAAAGCAGTTTTGTCCCTGTCCTCCTATTCAACCTCACACTGCCAGTAACCAGATACAAGATTCGAAGGTTGAAAACCAACAAGCCCCCGCTAATGAATCCAGAGAATCATCTATCCGAGGTAGCGGATAGGCGTCTTTTACAGTCTCTGCATTGATCCGTCTGTAATTGACGCCAAGTCGGGTTGTTCCATCACGTTTCGCCACCAACAACATGGGGGAGGACCAGAGACTAATACTTGGTTCTATTACGTCGTCCTCTACCATACGATCCAATTCTCGTTCGACTACTTCGCGTTGAGCTAATGGTGTCGTACGAGGGGGAACCTTTATGGGCCTATGTTTTTGTATACTATGATTGTCTTTTTGAATTTGGTGCTAATACTGTTATATGGAATATGGAATAGGTCTTTGGATTATGGACGCGGATATTCTCTAATGGACGACGGCTGAATTATGAATGACGGACCAGACGCTTGTAATTGATTGTCCAGTATCGATTCGGTGCCTAACGAACCCCGTCCTTCCGGGCTTGCCATCAGGACCCATGAAAACATCTTGGTTATCTACTAAAAAGGCGGCCAGTTTAGCAGACTGTTTGCCAGTTAAATTACCAGAAGCGCTTTCTAAGAGCGGTTCTAAATGCACGGGTACCAGAGAATTTTCTAACCCTGGTCTGTCAGATTCCACGCTCTCAATCTCTGTTACCACCGCTTAGCTAGCCACAGCTGTACCTCTCTTGACATACACGGGTTGATCAGTAGAGTTTATCACAGAAAGGAAAACACTCCCCGATCCCACCACGGCATTGGACATAACAAGCCCCTTCCGCCGCAAAAACGCGAACGATTCTGCCATCAACATTTTATCGGCCACAGATTTTCCCTCTACGTACCTCTGAACAAAAATCTCGGAATCGGGAGGAACCACAACTTTCTCAGTCAGTTTTATCCTCGCACATATCGGCTCAGGTCTACTCTGAAGATCGATTTCCGCATCCTCTAGAATAAGCTTACTCCTAGACACGCTTACGTCGAGACCATTCTGCCTCAAAAAGTCAACGCCTAATATGCCAGACAGTTCAAGCTGCGCTGTTATCACTCTATGCGAGAACATATAACCTCCAATGCTAAATTCTAAGCATACTTACCCATCAACTTGAATTCTACTTCCATCTGCGGAATTAAGTACGATATCTGTCGCCTGGAGCAAGGGCTGTTGATCCCCCAACTGTTCATACCAGGAAGATGAAAGCAGACTTACAGCGGATCCGGTATCTACCAACATGCTACATTGTTGGTTGGACACATGAACACGTGCAAATAAACAAGAATGCACCACCGCATTTATCTCCCCCTTCGGCCCTCCTACAGATTTAACTGTCTCATAGACTGCCTCTTCGGCCACAGAAGCAGTCCGTTCTAGTTTAACGAATTACCATTTCGTCCTTGCTCCCTGTTAGCCACTGACGTCTGTCTATCTGGGCAGGAATAAGACAAATGGCCGGGACGACGACACGTATAACATTCCCTCTGCTCTCTTTCCTGAGGATACCGACAGATCCGTTTGACTTCATTGGTGTACCGTTCTAATTCGTCCCCCCAAATTCCTTACGAACTTATCCAGAACAGACTGGATTGACACAGCAATGTGTCCCTCACCAGGTTCAAGATTAGATGAGTCGGAAGACATCGCCCCAACATACGAGTTCTCCATCACCTTTACTACTTTCGGTTTAAGCACAGGGTTTCTCAAACTCTTTACTGCTTCGAATTCTACTGCCAAAGCTGTAGCAGCCTCAAGAGTTTTCGGATGATTAAATATCAAATGCTCCCTAATCTCAGGACCTTCTACACCATTAATAAATTGCTCTAAAATATTGATTTCTCGATATTCAAAAGGCATTTGGCGGAAGGCGAGACACCCTAGACGGCGCAAAGCAAATCCAAAGTCAGCCGGCGTTTCGCTAGCATTACGTCTGCGAGATCTAAATTCACAGCGATGAGATACCTCTCTTTCCTGAGGATCAAACCTCTTGGCCAAAGTGTCTCCTAATGCATCGTAATCTTGTAACAGAGCTTCCTCAAGATCACCAAGTAGTTTCTGTACTTCACAACGCAAGCACATAGCCAATTGTAGAGCCTTCTCTATCTTTGTCCAACCATTCGAAAGAGACACCTGCTCGAAATGTATGACAAAATTCCTTCACGCTACTGTCCTACCATCAAACTTATCAGGCTCCTTTTCCTTCTTAGACCGGACCCGACGTACAGATCCAGTCTGATCCTGATGATATTGCACTTTGGGAGTGCTAGCTCCGACCATTGCCCCTCCGTCTATTGTGGAGCTATTCATATCTTCAACACTAAAGTTCAAATTACAACACATATAAGGGAAGTGGGAAGAGGTGCCGACATACTGACTGCGTCACATGACTTCACAGAATAGTCTTCTGGTTAACCTATTCTAAAGCACATACCAAGAATCTAACGAATCGTGGTATGTGCTGTATCTCAGGTACGCTTTTATTGTACCTGTTCATGTGGCAACTTGGATGATATGACCACACGGCCCCTAGCACCGGCATAAGCGGTATTAGATACAAATCTAGAGAGCTATGATGGAAATGCTCTGACAACTCGTATACTGGTAATTGGTGAGCTGTTTCGCTGTGACAACTCGTACATTGGAGATTTGTGAGCTGTATCATCGTCAGATGTAAATGACGACATTTAACACAAAAGACTAGTCTGTAAGCCCCGCCCCTACCAACGGTTCTATTCCCTGCTACCGTTAAACGTTCCAACCTTTCAATTTCCGAACTCAGCATCACCTCTATCCGCTCCAGTCTATCTTCTAGATCATTATTACTTCTCCCTGTCTGCCTAAGACCATTTTCATTCCTATCGACTCCAAATGTATCCGAGGCGATCTGTCCCATCTGCTCCCCACTAACCTTAGTCCTAGCGGGCTGTGTAACTTCCTCTAAAATGTGGCTCGCTCTCTGACTGGCCATGCCTCCAACAGTTACCTCCCTTATCTCTTCTTCCATCCTCCATCCAGTTGCCATTGCCGAAAATCCTGGTGACGGCACCAAATGTAACGGAACGGAGATGTTTGCGTTCCAACTTGAAGACGAACTTCCGGAATGCAGAACGGAGGGATGGCAGAGGTCAACAGAAAGTGAAGGAGGATGTCAGTCACAACACGAAAACCAGTGTAGAGAAAATAAATAATAATAATTTAATACAATTACTTTCAAATAACATTAATAAACACACAAACAATTATAAAAAAGAAGCCTACCAGGTGAACATGTGGCACCTTTTGTGGTCCGTAATCAGACGTCATAATCCCCAAATAAATATCCAAAAATGAATCATTCAAACACAGGAATAACAGGCAAACATGGTACCTTTGAGAACTCCTGCTGGGAAAAGACAACAGACAAAATAAATGCTCGAGGATATATATCCGCGAATGGATACATAAACGCTGGTACATCCGGCCTCTCAGCGATTCACGACTCTCCATAAATAATAACAGACGCGAGACATCACTTAGATTCAAAAATATAACAACGGAATACACTTTCAGAACATATAAATACAAAACAGACATTGGCAAAATGACTGGGTAAAACTTATAAACAAAAACAAGCTGAGAAATACAAATTACAAACAGAATACAGAAGGGGAAGTAACTCTGCGCGATTAAGGTTCAGCCATCGCTACATTAGTACTGAATAAGTAACAGACTGTTGTAGTAGTTTCTTATCCCATTTCCGTATGCTTTCATACCTGTGCTGTCGAGAAATCCCCGTTAGATTGTTGATATCATCATCCGACAATAATGTGACATCATCGAAGTCGATCTTCAGCTTTCTACTTCTACCAACTTGATTACTCATCATGTCCAGCAGTGTCGAGAATTCATCCGCATCCATGTCTGTGAACTGTCGACGCAGTGTCATCACATCCACCGATTCGCCCATCTTGAGATGTTTCCCATCGAGATGTTTGGAGCAACATCTACAACCGGCAGGAACCACACACCTTGCCGCAAAAATACATCCAATCGAACCGAGTCTGGCATCACCATAAATCCCCCCTACTGCACTTGCAATGAGTACACCGTCGGTGACTTTTCGCGCAAGACACTATTGGCAGTATTATTACTTTGGAGACCTCTTGCCTGGCACCGCCTGACGTACCTTCATCTAATGGCTCTTGGTGTGTCGTATTATCTATAGGACATCCAGTTCTCTTCCATTTGTAGAACCTCTGTCGGCATGAGTTGCAGATCAAACCATCTTGCGAATACGGTTATTACGCCAGTCTGACTGTTCAAAAGATATTTTGCGCGTTTGGCATGCACATACCGACCAAACCATTGTCGATTTCACCTGTATAAAGCCTGATACAGAATCGTGTACGTTTCAAGTGTCATACAGGGCTTATTGTGAACAATTCAGGTAGAAGTTAGATTTATAAATTCCCACTTGAGTTCAATATTCCTTGCTCTATGCACAGGTAATATGGTTCTTTTCATGCTGAGCCACTTTCATAACGGTACACACATATGTAAATGCACGGAAAAATAATATCTTCAAAATCCACATCATATTCTAGTAGTGGCTACAATATTTATGTTATGAACATGGCAGTGTGACTAACGTCCCAGGACCTACGAAGTAGGGTAGGCATCAGGACTCCGACGCGAACTGAACTATTGGAAATCCCCCACCTCCAAGTTGAAATCAATAAATTGTGAAAAAAAACAAAAACGGTTAGCTCTTTTTGGGGATTCGAAGTCAATCGAGACATGAAAGAAGTTCAAAAATAGCGCGCTTTAATCCATTACACTACCGCTCAATGCAACAGGCGTGCTATCCTGGATTATCCCATTTAATGTTCAACACTCCACGTGAAAGAATACATCTAATAAAGTTTTAGTTTTACATATGAAGCCAGTCGAGAACCAAAATCATCTTTGGACAACTACTAGGTATTGACTCAACAAATAGTGTTTTTGTAAAGTTTGTTTTGGTTCTCGACTGGCTTCATATGTTTATAGAGAAAATAAGGTAGTTATTTTACCCCAAAACAGACGATTTTGTACGAATACTCTTCTTGAATGGGTTGTTATTCAAGAACGCCAAGACCTAGTGCCTGACAATTACTCTAAATATACGACAAGATAATATTCTTTAAACTAACGGAAAAATTTCTTTCCTACGCGATATTTCATTTTGACACTCCAAACAGCACCTCATGGGGGCCAGATCCCCATCAAACCGCGCCAGGTCCTTTATTGTTTAACTGAATAAAGGCAAAATAACCCGGAAAGCGGAGCAGTTCTCTATTATGGGAACATTTTATGATTTTCTGAAGCACATTGTGCTTTTCGGAAATCTGCTATGACTCTATTGTATTTTAAAGCTCGAATCCAATAACGACAATTAGATTTGAAATGTTCTTTGCGCTCGTAAAATTCATAATACTGAGAATTTGAAGGTTTGAGCACTTATGAAGCATACGCATTTTCCTCGATTTGAGCTCCGAATTTAGTCGTAAAATGTCCTTCTTTTGCCGATCAATTGTCATTTTAATAGAAATAATTTGATTTAGAAAGTTTACACTGAAGGCATCATCAGCGAATGTAACCTGAAGTTTGTTTCTGCTCGCCAACATTATGATTACTTTTAACAGAGATTTCAGCCTTGTCTATTTCACCATGTGTTCTGATTGAATATCTTTTGCAAGGTACAATGGTGAAAGTCAGTGGAGTTAATGGATCTATAGTCTCTCCTTTAGTCCGGTGTAACATAATACTGGTATAGTTGGACGTGTTTCAAGAAGAGCCGTTGAAATCTTCGGGGTCTTTCATTGTGCTCTTCCAGTAAATTCCGTCCAAGCCAGCTTACAGCGGTCAAATCACACTCCAACACCCTGAGTAGTTAATGTCTATAATCATTTTATTGAAGACGTATCTTCCGATCGCCTCCTTTTCTTATACCCTTGGTCAATCGTTTTGGCTCAACGACAGGAGAGTTCGTTCGTTCTGAATGTTTTTTCCCTGTTGAAAGGTTTTAATACATTGACTTTCTTCAGCCATCTATAGCCCATCTTGCAATTTTGGAATGTTATATAGAGCCATAGTACAAGCAGTATATGAAATAAGCTTAATGGTTAACACAATCAGTAAGCATATGCGAAAATGATCGACAGGTTTCAACGAGGCTTGAATAGTATATGAATAACTGGCAAACAATCCAGGCAACGGATTGTGCGCAAAAAGATTAGGCTATCCAAATTAATATCCGAGTCATTTTCTAGAGTATATTTTATCTCTATTCCTTCTTGATTGTGAGTGTTGCATGGTCATTGTAGGCTCAGATGTTCAAAGTATTTTGCTTGATTTTTGTAAAACTGTTTATTCACCGAAGAGATGAATAAATAATATATCCCCCATTCTGTTTAGCTGGCTTATTTCTCTCCCTTCAACTAGCAGAGTTTGAAACACAGACTCGATTTTATGGGCATGATGCCATTTGTGCGTCGTTATTTATAACCTAGTGTATAAAGTGCTCACATTTTCAGGTTTCCTTAGTTGAAGTGAAAAACAATACGGAAAAACTCCCGAAATTTAACTTCTTTATCCAGATTGGAAAGATGCTTATGTCAGGGTACACTCTGAAAACAAGGCGCAATTCACATTGTTTTGCTGAGCCAGTGCTGTACCAAAATGTAATTACTTATATTGGTTATTTTTGTCTCATATTAGATTTTATTTGATATATTTATTTGACTGATATATTATCTTCAAGGTGATGGAGATAGTATTCTGCGGAATACAGACAAATTTGTCGCCGAGAATTTTTTGAAGAGGAATATGTAAGGGAACTGGGGAAAACATCAAAGCTTGTGGATGGATAAACAGATTGGCCAACATGATGCTTTTCGCCTAAGATATTGCATGTATTAGTCATTAAGTCGTGAAATTTCATAATTGGTCATTTAATTACAGCTCAGGGGTTACAGCGAAATTGAGCTGGGTGGAAGATCGTTCAATTTAAGCTCCGACTTTATTTTTAAAATATCCTTGTTTAACTGAATTTTACTTGTCGTTTTATTAAAAATTAATTTTATTTGCAAAGTTAACGATGGCGGCATATCTGCAAATGTAATCGTGAAATCTGTTTCTGGAGATCCATCACTAAAATATGGTCGACAAAATAATGACTACTTTTAACTGAAAGATTACTCGATGAACGATATGGTTGCTGACAGGAATAAGAATTCATATAAACCTGTTGTTCATTATATTTGGATCCTCCCAAGAATGAATTAATCTCACAATTTGCAATTTTCTGTCAAAATATACGACGTTCTACTACTATTCTGTTACAAGGCCCGTGTTTAATACAGTAATAGCGTAGAAGAGGCTAGATTACGCCCCCTGTACAGACCTTTTGGTCTTTGATATATGTTGGCATTTGTGGGAAGTTGATGCTGGGTCGACATCGGGCCTTACAGACTAGTCTTTTGTGTTAAATGCCGTCATTTTCATCTGACGACGATACAGCTCACCAATCCCCAGTGTACGAGTTGTCACAGCGAAACAGCTCGCCAATTACCAATATACGAGTTATCAGAGCATTTCCATCATAGCTCTGAAGTCGGAAGTCAGAAGTCAGAAGTCAGAAGTCGGAAGTCAGAAGTCAGAAGTCGGAAGTCGGAAAGCAGAAGTCGGAAGTCAGAAGTCCCCTCTCGGCTTTCGTAAGATTTGTATCTAATACCGCTTATGTCGGTGCTAGGGGCCGTGTGGTCATATCATCCAAGTTGCCACATGAACAGGTACAATAAAAGCGTACCTGAGATACAACATATATCACGAATCGTTAGATTCTTGGTATGTGCTTTAGAATAGGTTAACCGGAAGACTATACTGTGAGGTCATGTGGCTCTGCCAGTATGTCGGCACCTCTTCCCACTTCCCTTATATGTGTTGTAATTAAGCGTACCACAACGTTGCACAAGACAATAGTCAAACTCTGGATAGTGTGACTGGAAATATAAATGCAAGATAATAATATTCTGTAAAACAATTGACGTCTTTACTTGTTGGGATCACGAATGAAATTCTCTCGCCTTCGCGGGCCCAAATATGAACAACGAAAGGCTACTCAATGGAAGCTTCGTAAAATTATTTTGAACATTGATAATTCAATTTGAGCTATTCATAACATTATTTATTCTTCGGTTTCTTCACACTATGTTTCATGTTCACCGAAATATATATTTTTGTATAATACCACGATATTTTATATACAATACCACGATTTTACATGGCCCCATGAATCCCATGTGGCCAGGAATTCATCGATCCCGACATTTAGTTGCTTATTCTGATGAGGTTATTCGTACATTATTCATCATTACACTAACAGCAGCAGCAATGGAACATTCAGCAAATGCAAGGAGCCCGATCCGCACTTCATCACGGGCATCTCAGATAGCATCCTCGAGTCGTTGGGCCATAATCTAATCCTGGAGCAATCTAATATTATCGTTCCTCTTGACAGAGCATCCCTTTAAAATAGTCGATTGTCCGATATTCAAATATTATTATCAGGCTTCCTAAAATTACAACAAAATGAATTTACATCGATTCAAAGCCCGAGAATATCACAGGGTTACAGTTCTAAAATTTAAGTCGAGTCCGATTTAGTTACTACAAAGTATGAATAAATAATGCACCAGTTGTAATGAAATTTTGTATTTTTAACGGTACTCCAGTGTATGTGATGTGATCGTAAGTTATGTGATTAAAGCATTAGGGCACATCGATTTAGAAACGTACGCTCGAAACAAAATTCAAAAGATTTTGTTTGAACGCAGATAACTTTTGTTTCCATGAAAACCAGAGTAGACAGCATGTATAAATTTGCCAATCGTCTGCTTTGTCTTCATTGTTTAATCGAAATATTCACTCTTATGAGCCCACAAGTTGCGGGGTCTGTCTCAAACTAAACAATGGTTATGCGATACGATGCTACATCTTAACATCTGAGGCATGAACGTACAGTTCTTGTTCTCTGTACGCTGGGGCATACTATTTTTTGCCAACTCGAAATTGTTCAAAGCAATCGGTAAAACTGACGCTTTATTTCGTGAAAAAATGTCAACTCGTCATACTACCGATACCGCCGTGTAATTGATGAGATCGTTATTTGTGTAAAAGAGGCATTCGGGCACATCACTCCACTCTCAGAAATCTTTGTTCAAATATCGTCTTTGCAGTTTTGTTCTATGTAATATATTCGTCATCGTCCTCGTAATGATGCTTCATGCATTAGCCACCAATAGATCCACGTGTATCTCACCTGACTGGTATCAGACTACAATTAATCACTTCCGGTTCAGTGTCCACGATCTACATTGTTTAGAAATTTGAGAGCAGATCTTTATGGATTTTATGAGCTGCGATTTTTCCACTATCTCCAGGATTATTCATATCAGAGATCTTGTGGGTAGCAAGGAACATGGATTAAAGGCATCCAAATATTAGCAAGCCCACCCCCACCCACCCCACACACACACACACCAAATAGTTTCTCTGGGAATTTCACACAGTGTGACTCAGAGGTATGGCCTCCAACTCTGTTGGAAGATAGGCCTTGCTCTCTGTAAGTTGCCACTTTAATGTTTCACCAAACAGTTAACAAGTTAAGTGAGGCAACTTCCAGCTGTCCCCATCTTTCATGATTGTTAATGTAGCAGAGATCAGCAAATGACCATCAGATATGTTGTCATTGAATTTTATTCTCTTTTTCTTCTATGTTGTGTTTTTGACAAGTGTTGCCTGTTTGCAGACATTGCATTCATGGACTTGAAATCTGACACAGAATATATTCCTCAATGTTATTTAGAAGTTTTCTCAGTAATAATAACTGTTTACAAGTAATATGTGCATCTTTCTAATTACTGCCAGCAAGATCTTGATGAGATGTAGATTCATCCAATTGAACTGACATATATTCTCTATATGGGAGTTGTGTATATCACAAACACCTCTGTGTTATATTTTGGCATGTGTTGTGTACACATTTGTGTATATTGCTGTCACTTATTACAGGATTAAACATGTCTTTGATCTTTGTATCAACATCAAATTTTAATCACATTTGATAGGTTACTGGGATGACCCACTGATTACATGGGGAAGTTAACCACTGCCATGAAGGAAATTTTTACCAAATGCAGTCTAAATGGGCGGCTTGTAAACAAATTATGTTTTGTCACATTTTGAATTTAATTTTTCTTTATTTTTAAATTTTAATTTGAAAAATTTCATAAAAAATGAATTAAAATAATAAAAAAATAATTTAAAATAGTGTTTAACATATCTAGTTAATGCTTTATACTTCTTTTTATAGGCAGAAGGATTGTCGACTTGGTGCTTTTTACCAGATGGAAAAATATGTACAGGTTAGTGAGATATTGTACTTTTTACATGTACCTCAGTCTTAAGTCATATGGGGCAAACTGAGGGGAAATTATAAAGGGGGTACCCTTGGTATATAAGCTGTAAAATCTGTATCTGTGCATAGTTTTATCTGTGCCTTCTCAAGATAGTTTGGGGATGGGTATGGTTTATTCAGATGAGAGCATTCCTTATTTAACAATGGTTCCATCTCTGACAGGCATCAGACTACAATTAATCACTTCCGGTTCAGTGTCCACGATCTACATTGTTTAGAAATTTGAGAGCAGATCTTTATGGATTTTATGAGCTGCGATTTTTCAGCATTTCTGATACATCTGATATTTCAACTTGCAGATGAGTCTTCAAACTGTACTTCCTGGTGTTGATTTGGTCCACTTTGGAAAAAATATGGTGGATGGAGACATGATCAGTGAAGGGTGACAAGGCTCCCTGTTTACAAATTGAATGACATTCTGTAGCACCAATCAGCTGTCAGTGGCGGCAATTTGAAATTTCCATGGTCAGCATCTGTCAAGACTTCCACTGGTAATGTCCCACAAGGTAAATATTGACATGCCAGCTGGATTTATGCATTGTGAATTTTCTGCATTTTTGCCGATTTTTAACGCTAATACATAACAAGTAACGGAATTAATAGTGGGCTGATGCCGACTATGCAGACCTCAGCTCACCTTGGATTGTACACTGCCCTTGTCTCGAGAGACTCTGATTGCTGAATCTCTTCCTGACAAGGCCCATGAGGTTACCCAAGTTTGGCTAAGTATCTCTGAGGTCACGGTTGTGCAACGAGCGTCATCGTCGGTGCCTCTCTGATCTTACAATTACAACACATATAAGGGAAGTGGGAAGAGGTGCCGACATACTGACTGCGTCACATGACTTCACAGAATAGTCTTCTGGTTATCTAATATCTAATTGACCTGACTGAGATAAGTTAACACGAAAATGTCCTCAGAGCTTGCCAAGACATGATCAGATGTTAGTGAAGTGACCCAAGGTTGACGTTCTCTTACGCATAAACTTTGTCACTCTTTCCCCGATTAATCACCAGAGAACAGATGTCTTGTGGTTATATGGTCATGTTGACATAATCACGATTGAGGAGAGCTATAGGTCAAAGATCTACATTTCGCCCAGTATCACGTTATATCTTTGGTGGGAAATGAAAAAACGGGAAATGAAAAGATGCTTGAGGAATCTTGTGTTTCCTATTTTGTACATGTGCGTAGTATATGAAAAAAGATGAACAATGAATCCGAAATAATAAATTACAAGATGAAAGACCCCGCAGCTGTTTCATTTCTGAGTAGGCCTACTTTGGAGATAAGTCAACGATATATGTGGTGGCAGGTAAGATTAAGTCGTTCAAATACAGAAGAGTCCAGTCTGAATATCGGCATTTCCCGTCCGTGACAAACTGGTAATAGATCGATTTGCTCATATTTATGTTGCGCAATAGGACGGGACATTGCGTGACATTGGAACTCGAGATAAAACCAACAGTATCCAGCATGGCAATAATGTTGTCTTAATGAACTATTAAGTGTCGAGATGCCATATGTATTTTTTACCATTCCTGTTCAACCTGTTATGATAAATCTGTTGGAAAATATGCAGAATAAATTCGTCGGATCCGTCATTCATTGGGCAGCCATCGTCTATTAAGAGTTTCCAAAGTTCCGTGATCCAAAGACCATTAGCCAAGAAGGCTATTCTGTATAACGGGACGAATGAAGTGTACATATGACATACGTATTCATACATGTATGACACCCTGACATGCAAACAAATTGACAAATTTATTTAGCAGGAGCAAATATTTATTTGTGCACAGGCTCATTATTACCATGGACAGGATGCGGAGTTAATGCTATTGAAACATCCATTGCCTAGAATATTTGAGCTGTTATTTATGTGTATGTTTACTCTTTTATAAACCTGTTATAATAAATCTATTAGAAAATATCGAGATGACTGTTAGTAATAATGCTATTTTGTATAACCGCTCGAATAAAGTGTACGTATATAAGATATACATATTCATCTGGTAACCTGACATACAAACAAAAGGATTAAATTATTTAGCACAGATTCATTATTACTATGGACAGGATATGGAGTTAATGCTATTAAAACATTCATTGCCTTGGATATTTGACATTTTCTGCCGTATCGTCCACAGCTCTGTCTAGTCTGCCATGTGTTCGAATTAAATATCTTCGGCAAGGTACAATAGTGAAAGTCAGTGGAGCTGGTGGATCCATATAATCTCCTTTAGTCCGATGTAACATAATACTGATAGAGTTGGACGAGTTTCAATAAGAGCCGTTAAGATTCTCTGGATCTTTCATTGCGCTCTTGCAGTAAACTTTCTCAAAGCCAGCTCGTAGCGATCACACCTGACTCCAACACCCTGAGTACTTAACGTACACAATCATTTTATTGAACACGTATCTCCCGACTTCTTTTCTTATACCCACGGTCGGTCGTTTGGCTCAACTGCAGGATATTTTGTTCGTTCTAAACGGGCTTTCACCGATTGAAAGGTGTTAATACATTGACTGTGTTCAGCCATTCTTCATCTCCTTGCTATTTTGAAATCCTATAAGAAGCTTTAGTACAAGCAGTATATGCATCACCGTCGAAACAATCAGTATCTGCAGGTGAAAATATCGACAGCTTTCAACAAAGCTTGAATGAATAACAGTATGAATGACTGACATAATTGTGCGCTTGTACGATTTTCCATGCCGTTTTCTAAAGTATATTCTATCTCTATCACATTTTGAATGCGAACGCTGTGTGATCATTGTAAGATTAGATGTTTCAAGTGTTTTGCTTGATTTTTGTAAAACTGCTTATTCACCTAAGCGATGAATAGGTGATATGTCACCAATTCTGTTTTACTGGTTTATTTCTGTCCCTTCAACTGGCATAGTTTGAAGCACACACTTGATGGTGCATGGTGTCAATGGTGCGTCGTTGTTTCTAGCGGAGTGTATAAAGTGCTCGCAATTTTAGGTTTCCTTGGTTGAAGAGAAAATCGTTATGAAAGAAATCCCGAAACTTAACTTGCGGTACCCTCTCGAAACGAGGCGAAATTAATATTGTTACTGATCCTGTGCTTTTTGTGCACATGTACCAAGATCTAATTACCCATCTTGGTTCGTTTTGTCTCATATTAGATTTTCTTTTGGTAAAACTTATTACTGCAAATCTACAATGTTACTTTTACAACACCAATGCCGCCTCGAAATGCAGTTTGCTCCGTTCAGGGCAAATAATAATAAACAAATATGATTAAACCGATATATTTGTTAATGTCAGAGACTAAAAAAAAACAGAAATTCGGGCGAATCTGGTTATCTGCATATTGATGGTGTCTATTCGTAAAGTTGTATCGTGAAGTTTCAGAATTGGTTCTTTGATTAATGCTCTGAGGTTACAGCAAAACATTCTGTGTGGAGTGTATCATCGTTCAATATATGTTAGATTGTGGAGCAAACAGCACTTCTGAGCTCCGTGAGTATTCGTATGTTTTATAGATTTCAGCAAATCGACAATCATACTTGACAGTCAATAAGTATAACATGCACAACTCCCGCAAAAGTAATACAGGGTAGTTAGCATTTCGAAATTATTCTGATCAGGTTGTTTTTTTTATTCGATTTGGTTTGAAACTTTATTCACCAGATATGAATATATAAATATGTGAACATAGATTTATTTGATAAAATCTTATCGAGGCGGGAGTAAAACTGCGAGCAGCGGCTACCAGGGACCATGTCTATGCCAGAATATGGCCGCCAAATGAAAAGTTAATCAACAGTATTTTGCTTTCAGTGCAACAGACCATGGCCTTCACGAAATATCACAGCAGCCTAGAAATCTGTACCTATCAGGGTTCAAGAGAACAGGCCCTTGCAAAATCGGTAAAGGTTTTCACAAAATACAAGATGGTGGCCAAACCACGTGACCTAGGAACAAAATCTTCACATATTCGTGATCGCCATATCATATTACATAGATATCACAATCTTTCCAATCCCCAATCCGTTACTTCAAAATTCTACAATTTTGATTAGTGGATAGCCATCTTGTTTCACGTAGAAAGATTCTGAATACACTATTGGGAGGCTTTGACCCATTGATCCTTTGTGCTAGGTTTCGCATCAAACGGTTCAGCGGTTTCAGAGGAGATGATCTTCGAAGGTTAAATCCAATATGACCGCCAAACCGTTTGTCACGCCTGTATAGGCTTGCTAGTAATTGTATATAGTATGGGAACATACTAATGTAATATTGGTTGTATTTGGCGTCGCCTTACATGACGAAAGGTAGATTTCATGGTTAGCACAGCCTTATGGAATGCGGTTAAGCAGTTAGTTCTACCACGACTGACCGTATATGCTTAGTAGGTGATCGATTGGTATTTTGATTGGTGTGTGCTGTGAACCTTCAATTTCTTGTGAAGGAACTCGAGATTATAATGCCATTCCTAAATTTTGCTCTGAGCTGACCACACGTTTGCCGTTAACCTGGGATAGGTTGCGTGCGGGGCCACTGTTATAGTGGCGATTTTGATATTCCAAGTGAATCTCAGGTACTGTAAATTCATTTTGTTATTGTGCTTGAAAACAATATTTTCTGTATAAAGATAGCAGATATATGAAGTAAAATGAGCACATGTCGAAAGAAATACGGTATTATATTTGGTTATGTTGAATGGCTCATAAAACCGGTAGCATTTTCGCCAATTTATACCTATGTTGTCGAGGATTGTTACCATAAATCTTATAAAGATTTATTGTAAAAGCAATATGTTGCTGTAATTGTTTCAGGCCATTCAAGTTATTTAGTAACCCTGGACCATAATAACCAGATTGTGAGCTGTATAACATCAGCAACCGATCATCTAACCAACAATAACGACAAGTGGCCGTCAGAATACTGCTGGTACTAAGGCCAATATACTAGGGGAGAACAATCCACTAGAGCGGGCGATACGGACTCTACATGTACGCACAGGTGAAATGCACTCAACTGGAGTAGGCGAAACAAACTCTACATGTATACTACGTAGAAGCGCATTCTACCGGAGCAGTTGGATATACCATCGGCATGGACAACTGGTGAACATTGAAACAGAGAAGTATAATGTGGTTAACATCGGAATAAAACAGAACTATTGATGGTTTTGGCGTCACGCGTGTTTTTGAGGCCTTTATGATTTCATTTATTGAATTGTATGTATTATCTGCAGTAAACAGATTGTCTTGATTAAACCAGTCGTTCTTCCTTATGTCTTTAAGCCCCTTAGCAAGCCACTCTTGAGCACGATATTATTACGGTAGTTTATATCTACAGCTGACACTGGGGACTCGTCCAGGATGCTCTCGCGGTGTAAGACTTGTTGATGGGCTAAACGACTGAGGAATATTACACAAAAAAAAAAGACATTCTAAAAAAAAAAAAAAAAAAAAATTATATTTGGTACTCTCCTTCGCCATGGTTTGTGAGATGTTGTAAGCCCTATGTTGCCTCAGTCTGAGTAGTTTAAAACTTCCCAAGGGTTATTAAGGGTAACAATTAAACCATTTCTGGGGTCAATATAGGGGCGGTTTACAGTTCCACACTCCCAAGTATATAATAACTGAGAATCAGTCGGGAATAAAATTTAGTGAAGCAAGTACTAGGTACTGGTGGTCTGTTTAGCAGGTTGGGCGCGGAAATTGCTCGGAAACGGACATCGTATGTGTTACATGGTCCGGTAAGTATCCGCTAGTGTTGTACCACGTTGTTTTGCCGTATGGTCTGCGATATGATACACTTAGTTAGTGTGTGTGTGGTCGGTTATTTTGCGCGACGTACGTGCGGGTTAAGTTATTAACCGAGATCGGGTACGGTACCCGAATTTGCCTAAATTGGCGGACGCGTGGAATTTGTTTCTGCCGTCGGACACGTGGATTTATTTTTCGTGTCGGTGCGCACGAGATAGTGCGAGACGTGAAATTTTTATTTTTATCGTCGGACGCGGGTTTTGATAAACCGGTGTCGCCCTAACGCGTGTGGTGTGGTGTACCACGTTCTTATTGTTTCGCGATACTGTGTAGTTATCAGTGTGATTTAAGGTTATGGCGGACCTTGCGGAACTAACGCGTTGTGGGAAAGATATGGGGTACGAGGGTAAAGATTTACATCAGGTCGTGGAAGCCGAGCGTCATCGTGCAGAGAAGAATGCACTTGAAGCTCAAGAGCGTGAACGCGAACAGCGAGAGCGTGAACGCGAACAGCGTGCACATGAACGCGATATGAAAAAAATGGAACTGGAAATTGCCGCGAAGCGAGCAGAGGAAAGGCAAACGGTCGATGGGGATCAGCGTGGTCCACGCGGAAATGCTGAAAGCATAGTTTATCGCGGTCCACCATTCGACGGTCCACCAGCTTCCACCATTCGACGAATCTAAAGATAGATTAGACTCGTACATCGAACGTTTTGAACGTTATGCCGCTGCTCAAAAGTGGCGCGAAGAAGATAAACCAGTGTATTTAAGCGCCCTGTTGAAGGGAAAAGCGCTTGACGTTTATACACGTTTGTCTCCCGCGGAAGCTGGTGATTACAAACAATTAAAAGAAGCATTATTCAAACGCTACCAACTCACAGAAGACGGGTTTCGAAAAAAGTCTGTAACAACTAAACCCGAGCCTAATGAAACAGCAGCTCAGTATGCGTTTAAGCTCGAGATGTATTTCGATAGGTGAATTGAGTTGTCTGGCATAACTAAGGATTATGCAAATCTTCGCCAGTTGTTTCTTAGGGAGCAGTTCGTTAATAACTCGCCACGGGATCTTGTTGTGTTCGTACGCGAACGTAGTCCGAAAACAATCGCAGAGACAGTTCGTTTAGCTGAAACCTTCATGGAGGCTCGCGGATGGAAACATCTGAGCCAGCCATCCGGCATTAGTAGAAAACCTAATCCGAAATCCGATGCTCAAACAAGTGATCCCGTGTCGGAAATAAAAGCTGACCCTGGTAAACGCGAGGATATGCGTACCTGTTATCGATGTCACGAAAAAGGTCACCTGGCCCGTGTGTGCAAGAAAAACTGAACGTGGGTAAACAAATCTTCTCCCTCCTATACTGCATTTTGTACTGTTGAAAAATGTCAAAGCTGTTCAGTTGGGCGTGGTAATACTTACTTAAGATGTGGATGTGAGTTGCCAATACTGAGCAGTTCATGTCAGAAATCTGACTACGATCTATTTTGTCTTCCCGTGGAGGAAGGGTTTGTCGGTGGACATCGTGTACGTGTGATGCGCGATACTGGCTGTAGTAGTGTAGTTGTCAAACGTTGCCTTGTCTAGGACAGTCAGTTACTTGGCATTGATAAACACTATGTTATGATAGATAGAACAGTACGCACCGCGCCGATCGCGCGTATCCAAATTCGGTCGCCATTTTACAATGGCGAGGTTGAAGCGCTCTGTATGCCAAATCCCATTTGTGACTTGGTTATAGGAAACGTGCCCGGGGCGACTATGGGCTCGGACGATTCCTTACCGCAAGAGAGGTCAAAGGTAGATTTGTTGGGGGAAATTGGAACGGGGAAGGTGGAAGCGGAGACAAAAACGTCAAAAACGTATCTGCCAGATCTTGACGTAAGTGGTGCCGTGCAAACTCGAAGTCAACGTGCAACATGTCACGTAGGTCAAAAAGTACTGAAACCATTGAAAGTGGTTAAAGTTGAAATACCGAATGTGACAACTGAAAGTTTGATGGTCCAGCAACAGAGCGATGAAACATTGCGTAAGTTTCGCGATCTTGCGGAACGCAAAGAAACTCTTAAACCTACAAGATCGGGGTTTGAGCGGTTTGCGTTTAGAAAAGGCCTGTTGTATCGTTATCACGCAAAAGATCAGAGTAGCCTAACTGAAGTGAAACAGTTCATGGTCCCCTCTAGTTTGAGACCGACAATAATAAAATTAGGTCACGATGCAATAATGTCTGGTCACCTTGGTACGAAGAAAACATTGGACCGCATTCAAGGTAATTTTTATTGGCCTGGGATTTCCTCAGAAGTTGACCGCTATTGCAAGTCTTGTGACATTTGTCAGAAAACTACGCCTAAGGGCAGGGTTACGAAGGTGCGCGTCGAGAGAATGCCACTTATCGATACGCCTTTCCGGAGAGTCGCGGCCGATATTGTCGGACCGATACAGCCGCGTACAACGCAGGGTAACAAATACATTTTGACTGTGGTGGATTACGCCACGAGGTATCCGGAAGCTGTTCCGTTACCGGATATCACAACGGAGAGAGTTGCGGAAGCTCTAATCAAAATATTCTCGCGAGTCGGTATTCCTCAAGAAATGTTAACCGACAATGGTAGCCAATTTACATCTGAAATGATGGCAGAGGTTTGTAGGTTATTGTCTCTGAACCAATTAACAACCATCCCGTACCACGCGATGTGTAATGGACTCGTCGAAAAGTTCAATGGAACCTTAAAACAGATGCTCAAACGTATGTGTGCAGAACGTCCTGTCGATTGGGACCGATATATTGAGCCCCTGTTGTTCGCTTATCGCGAAGTACCTCAAGAGAGTTTGCATTTCTCGCCATTTGAGTTGCTTTATGGCCGCACTGTACGTGGGCTTATGGCCGTACTTCGTGATTTATGGACGAAGGAGATTGATGACGAAACAGTCAGGACGACGTACGAATACGTTCTTGATTTGCGTAACCGTATGGAGAACACGTGTGAGATCGCAAGTAAAAACTTAGCGACCTCTCAAACGATTTACAAACAGAACTATGACCGTAAAGCCAAAAAACGTTCGTTGACGTCCGGCGATCAGGTTCTGGTATTGTTGCCGACTGACTCGAATAAGTTGCTCATGCAGTGGAAGGGACCGTATCGCGTCGTAGAAAAGATCGGCGTGAACGATTATCGTATTGATATGGGAACCAAGACGAAGGTGTTCCATATCAATATTCTGAAACGGTATTTGGAGCGCGAAAAAACGCAGGTTGTCGGAGTTGTCGCAGCAATCGATCAAGATGAAGACGAGTCGGACGCATTCGGTAACGAATCTTTGCTAAAAGATTATCCTTCGAGCAAGGTGGAAACACATGAAGACGTAAACATTTCCACGGACTTAACGGAAACGCAGGCGGAAGAGTTGCGCAGTTTGATTAGCGAGTTTCGCGATATTTTTTCAAGTAGGCCTGGCCTTACATCTATCATTGAACACGACATTCAGATCACGTCGGATGAACCGATACAGGTTAAACCGTATCCGGTCCCATATGCTCTTCTTGAGACGGTAAAGAAAGAAGTGCAGGAAATCCCTTACAAACCAATAAGCTGGGGAATTTGTGGGGTTTATGTCGGGCAAGCTGTGTGGGGATCATGTGGGGAATGTGTAGGACAGCCAATGTGGGGAATGTGTAGGGATTTGGTAAAATCCCCACATTGGACTTAGTCGTGGAAAAGGAGTTTCTTAATGCTGCTTAGCTGAATTAAATCCCCACACTATCCCAACCTCAGCCCCACGTGTTCCCTACATGTGGGGATGATGCGGGGAACTATATTTAAAGCTGGTATGGGATAGACACAAAATATTTCTGCAGTAAGTCAAGCATGGTACAGAAAACCCCACAATATCCCCACGTGGGGAATCTGCGGGGCAGAAAAGCCCACAACATCCCCACGTGGGGAATCTGTGGGGCAGTAATTCCAGCAATGTACGGAAAACCTCACAATATCCCCAAGTGGGGAATCTGCGGGGCAGAAAACCCCACAATATCCCCACGTGGGGAATCTGCGGGGTAGTAATTCCAGCATGGGAGAGAAAACCCCACAATATCCCCAGGTGGGGAATCTGCGGGGCAGTAATTCCAATATGGGAGAGAAAACCCCGCAATATCCCCACGTGGGGAATCTGCGGGGCAGAAAACCCCACAACATCCCCACGTTGGGAATCTGCGGGGCAGTAATTCCAGCATGGGAGAGAAAACCCCACAATATCCCGACGTGGGGAATCTGCGGGGCAGAAATTGAAAACCCCACAACATCCCCACGTGGGGAATCTGTGGGGCAGTAATTCCAGCATGAGAGAGAAAACCCCACAACATCCCCACGTTGGGAATCTGCGGGGCAATAATTCCAGCATGGGAGAGAAAACCCCACAATATCCCCATGTGGGGAATCTGCGGGGCAGAGAACCCCACAATATCCCCAGGTGGGGAATCTGCGGGGCAGTAATTCCAATATGGGAGAGAAAACCCCACAATATCCCCACGTGGGGAATCTGCGGGGCAGAAAACCCCACAACATCCCCACGTGGGGAATCTGTGGGGCAGTAATTCCAGCATGGGAGAGAAAACCCCACAATATCCCCACGTGGGGAATCTGCGGGGCAGTAATTCCAATATGGGGCAGAAAACCCCACAAAGAGGTATGGCAACATCTCCACAGTAACCCTAGGGGATGGCGTGGGGATCGTGAGTAAAATGCAGGCCAGCTGCCGAATACTCTCCTCCAAGTTTCTTCAGGCGAGCAGAGGAGAGCAATATCAAGATATTCGTAAGCATCATAGGTATTTAGTTTACTTTCAGGAGAGTGGAGGCGAGAGGAGAGTGATCACTCTCCTCTCCTGGCCAGCACTGAAACACCATCTGTACAGAATTCCTGGGGTGTGGGGGAGGGGGCATCTTCTATCTGAAAGGGCATGTCATTTGTACAGACTGTCTAGTCTGTCCCGATTCCTCCTGCAATATCATCCATCCCTTAAAATAACCACCAGCAAAGGCAAAATCCACGCGTATTCCACCTTTTATTCTTTAACAGCATAACATATATATTGTATCACGTCTTAAAACACCCGAGCACAAAATGGGAAGCACATTGAAAGTCTGTGTCAAGTAGAATGTTTTTTTTCATCCCTCAAAGGTTTAAAAAAATCTGTCTTGGTCTTTTCCCACCTGTTGTGGGATGGCCTTTAGCATTCCTTGGGGGACTGTCGTTGGCAGATGAGGGTGAAGCTGAAGAAGAGTCCACCAGCTCTTCTGACATGTGGAGATCATGCTGCTTCAATGGTGTTTTCTGGCGGATTCTACCTGACCTTGCTGCGTCATGGCATTTCTGAGTGATGCCTCTCCTTACTTTGGACCACAGTGTGCCCTTGAACTGGTTGCAAACATAACCTGGAAGTCAAACAATGAAAAACGATTAGTATATTCTGAATGCCCGAGCTATCGTAATAAATTAATACAGGAAACAAATATGGTTGAACATACAGATATTCCAGTTTCATGATAATGGCAGTCAAACATTGACCCGTACAAAACTGGCTAAAACAAAACACAATAAATTCAGATCACTCTCATCACTGATCAGACCATTTTATGTTCATATAACTAACAGCATAGGGTTCGAGATATACAGATCTATCAAACAACAAGTAATATTTTTTTCAAATTTATATACGAAGCTGTGCATCTGAAAACCTCTCGATTCTTCGATAACTCCAAGTTATCAGGTCACAGAAATCTGATTCATAGTGAGCAGTTTGATGGTATTCGAGATATGCACTAGATAAGCAAATATTGAAGGGCCATACAGAATGTGAAAATGCACATCAGTAAGGTACTAAGCATCTTCATGTATGTTTCGATCAAATAGCAGCTGAGATATCATCCACGGTACAGCAATACGAAAGTGATTTCTGTATTCCCCTTCATGATGGGGGGGGGGGAGAGAAGGTGACAGCCGCCAACCTTGGCAATGTGGAACTGATGTGTTTCATGTTCTCCTAACAGATATGAATAATTTACTTCAACTTACACTATGTCGCTCAGCCAGTTCCTGTGACACAAAGCCCGGGAGAGGTGCGTCTACATTGGTCTGGGTTGGGAAAGTTTGTTGCTATACTGTTTCTCCAGAAAATACAACCTTGTGATTTTTTTCCATCATCACTATTCCTGAAGACTGCAGTACAAACAGCGACCTGTTTTACCATACACAGCCACCTTAAAAGACAATAAAACAAGAGTTCAATTGAACCCAAAATACGCCCGTAAAAACATACAGACATTTTTATCTCCTGAATGTTGTTATAGACAAAGGTTAACCATACAAATGAACCTTTCTGGACTGTATGTTGTTTGTATTGTTGCAATTGTCATAATACTGTACATGTATAAGCTATCATTGTTGTGTAAGTGGTGTAGGCAGGTTTGGAAATCAGGTTGGGGGAGGGGGGGGATACATAAGGGCCTAGATTGGTATTTGTAGGAGCAAATTAAACTCCAGTTACTCTTACTCTGCGGGGGTGCATATTCCCTCACTCCCGGTTATGCACTTATGTATACATGTATCAGTAACTTTAAAACAAAATTTTTGTTAGCATAAGCTGCAAAAGTAAGCTCATTGCCTGATGAATTAGGTCGAAATGACAGTAGGTGCCAAATACAAGGATTTCAGACTAAAATCAAGGGGAGTAACTGAAGAAAACGTCAAATCAGCTCAAAAACAGTTTGTGCACACCTACACATGATACTGACCATATGTACCAAATTACAAAAGAATCCATCGAAGGCCAGTATGTGTCAAATTTAAATTTACATTCACATGGATGGTAGTGAAGGTATGGATGGTAGTGATGGTATGGATGGTAGTGATGGTATGGATGGTAGTGATGGTAGGAATGGTAGTGATGGCATGGATGGTATGGATGTGATGGTATGGATGGTAGTGAAGGTATGGATGGTAGTGATGGTATGGATGGTAGTGATGGTAGGAATGGTAGTTATGGTATGGATGGTAGTGATGGTATGGATGGTAGTGATGGTATGGATGGTAGGATGATGGTATGGAGGGATGCATGGATGGTAGTATTTGTGGATGGTAGTGATGGTATGGTGGTAGGAATGGTATGAATGGTAGTGATGGTATGGATGGTAGTGATGGTATGGATGGTGGTAGTGATGGTATGGTATGGATGGTAGTGATGGTAGGATGGTAGTGGTATGGATGGTAGTGATGGTAGGAATGGTAGTGGATGGATGGTAGTGATGGTATGGATGGTAGGATGGTAGTGATGGTATGGATGGTAGTGATGGTATGGATGGTAGTAATGGTATGGATGGTATGGATGGTAGTGATAGTATGGATGGTAGGAATGGTATGAATGGTAGTGATGGTATGGATGGTAGTGATGGTATGGATGGTAGGAATGGTATGAATGGTAGTGATGGTATGGATGGTAGTGATGGTATGGATGGTATGGATAGTAGTGATGGTATGGATAGTAGTGATGGTATGGATGGTAGGAATGGTATGGATTACAGCGATGGTGACGGTGTGGATGAGAAAGATGGTAGGAATGGCATGGATGGGCAGGATGGCATGGATGGTGGGTGAAACAGAGAGCATGGCATGGACGGTAGTGACGGTAGTGATGGTATGATGGTAGCGATGGCAGGGAAATGCGCTTGACGGCAGGAATGGTATGAATGGTAGTGGTGATGGTGCTGGATGGTAGTGATGGTATGGATGGCGTGATAGTAGCGGATGGTATGGATGGTAGTGATGGTATGGATGGTAGGAATGGTATGAATGGTAGTGATGGTATGGATGGTAGTGATGGTATGGATGGTATGGATAGTAGTGATGGTATGGATAGTAGTGATGGTATGGATGGTAGGAATGGTATGGATGGTAGTGATGGTATGGATGGTAGTGATGGTATGGATGGTAGTGATGGTAGGAATGGTATCGATGGTATGGATGGTAGTGATGGTAGTGATGGTATGGATGGTAGTGATGGTATGAATGGTAGTGATGGTAGGAATGGTAGTGATGGTATGGATGGTAGGAATGGTAATGATGGTATGGATGGTAGTGATGGCATGGATGGTAGTGATGGTATGGATGGTAGTGATGTAGGAATGGTAGCGATGGTATGGATGGTAGTGATGGTATGGATGGTAGTGATGGTAGGAATGGTAGTTATGGTATGGATGGTAGTGATGGTATGGATGGTAGTAATGGTATGGATGGTAGTGATGATATGGATGGTAGTGATGGTAGGAATGGTATGGATGGTAGTGATGGTATGGATGGTAGTGATGGTAGGAATGGTAGTGATGGTATGGATGGTAGTGATGGTATGGATGGTACATGTATCACAGGTACATCTTTTAATCATAAGAAACATGTGTACCAAGTTTCATAATCATTCAATGACAGCTGACAACTGCAGCAAACTGTGGTGTACAGATGTACATGTGCACTTCGGCTAAACGCAAAACTCAATCAGTTGCCATAATTTGGAGAAAACTTAATATTTCATCTCAAAAATAGCACAAATAAATCCTCCAATCATAAGAAACATTTGTACCAAGTTTCGTAATCATCCAATGAGAGCTGACAACTGCAGCAAACTTATCATGTACATGTATATGTATACATGTAGAGGCCTACATGTACGATTTACCTAAACAGAAAACTCTTCATTTGCCATAATTTGGAGAAAAATTAATATTTCTTGTCAAAAATAGCACAGGTACATCCTCTAACCATAAGAAACATGTGTACCAAGTTTCATAATCATCCAATGACAGCTGACAACTGGAGCAAAATTACCATGTAGATGTATATGTATACATGTAGAGGCCTGTATGTACAATTCCTATAACTCTTTCATAATCATCCAATGACAGCTGACAACTGCAAGAAACTTTCCAAGTACAGATGTACATGTGCACTTCAGCTAAACGCAAAACTCATTCATAGGGATTTTAACATTAGAGTACCCCAGGGGTAGTACCCCCAGGTAGCATACCCACCCCCCATATTTTTTATATTTTTTTTATATTTTTTCTAATTTTTCTAGATTTTTTTTTAACTTGCTAAACCAAAAACCCATTCATTTCCAGGCAGGGGACACCGACACCGACGACGACATCCTCTTTCCCCCTCTCACAATATCTCCCCTTTACTTCGTAAGGCGAGATAAAACTGGTTATTATGAAATGATAAACATGGTACTGAACTCAAATTTTAAAGAAAATCTTGACCTAAAATAGGACCTTTTGTACCATTGACAAAGTTCACAAATGTTTTTAAGCATCTTCCCTACTGAAATATTCACTGGTTTTGCATATTACCAAATAAGTGTGGCCTGCAGTTCCAGGCTGCTGTTGTCTGCTATAAAAATGAATAAAATATTTTTTTGTTCAAGTTTTTCTGGTTATTTGCAACAACAACAGTTTCACACTGGCAGATATAAAAACGAACTTGCAGCAGCAGTGAAAAATACCCATCGAGTTAAGAGTGGATTAACAGATTTTTTCTAAATCGTCCGTTAGTCAACGTGTGCACAATCCTTCAAAAGCAGGAAATTAACATGAGGGTGAGACTCGCAAAACCCGTCGGCTTCCCCCGAGTAACTAAGAAATATGCTGTCAGTGCAATATATTATGGTTACAGGGCCTGATCTAGATTTTAGTTTGGGCACCTATAGATGGTGCAGAGTGTGATAAGTTATAATGAAATAGGCCATGATGTGGGACTGTCGAAGCCTATGGAAGCTGTGGGAGTACTAAATGGTCTAAATACAGCCGATATCTAATTCATATTTGGCGAAAGTACTTGCATTAGTATTGGTTTCAGCCTGTTCAGAGAGGGGATTTGTTTATTGTTTTATTTGGGGGGGGGGGGGGTTCATAATGAGCTCGAAAACAGCCTGGGTCAGGCCTGGGCTACATGTACTAATCATTCAGGATTGTACTTTTTACAGCATATCATTATTCTGCAGATTTAACAGCTACAGTAACATTCAAGCAAATATCGCAAAAGGGGCATAATTTTTCAAGGAGATAAATAATTTGGTAGCCGTACCGAACACAATTTAGTAGATGTACCGAACACGGGCCTGCAGATATGACTTGCACACTCAACTTATATATCACAAAATCAGAGATAATTAGACCCGAAATGAAACTCTTAACCCCTAATGTACAGCAAGTCAAGGGGCTGGCCCTGAAACATGCCCGGTAAATAATAAGCTACAAATAACTGGTTTGGCACCCCTTTCCCCACAACTGGTGGGACATCCCACCTCTTAGAAATGAACAGGATATCACAGTTTTTTCTCAGACATGCAGTGATTATAAGATTTCCTCACCTCTAGGTGTAACTTCCTTTTCTTGTAGGAGAGGATAACTGGTATTCACATGAGGTCCACAAGCCAATCTAATCCATTATCCTGTTATCAATTCACACAATGGGTAGGGTCCAGTATTTGCCTGTTCCTATAAATCATTGAAATACAAACAAAATTATTTATATTAGATAAAACTCAATCAGGGCAGTATACATTCTGTAGCAAATTATTGTTACCTGAAAAGAGAGGCAGAAATGCATTTTAGTATCAAACATAATACTGTTAAACGTGACAGTTTTATAGTCTAAAGTACCGGTTACAGAACAGAATTTCATATTTTAAACTGTGCTCTCAGCCTATTTCACTTGTAAACAGAAAATTCATTCCGTTGCAAATAAAAATCAATCTTCCTTTCCATTGAGAGCAAACTAATGGAGGTAAATGTAGGTGAGGTGTTCAGCCAACGACATACAAACTACCATACATGTATTTCTAATTTGATGATCATACTTCTAGTCAGCTATGCATTAAACAGACTAAAAAACAAACAAACATTATCAATGACTAGTGATTAATCAATCCAGATACAGTCATTGAAGGGATATTTAGCCTACTCTACCTTGGAGTCACTGTTCAAATCTTTGTACTCTTCTGATGGCGGAATGTCCATCCATGACATGCTCTGGTTCCATGACAACATCACCCTTGAAATTATCATTTCAGTCATATGCTTCAAACCTGATAAAAAAAAAGATGTATTCAATAGGAGTTTTGCACCTTCCACCCCCTCCCCCCCATACATTTTTTTTCAATAATAATAATAAAAACAGTCCTGGCCTGCAATAGTTTCATATACAGAACTTTTTCTCTGTTGTTTCTATATAAACATATATTCTGAGCAGACAGATCACCGTATCAAATCTAAAACTGGCGGTCAGTAAAATTAAATTAATATCGTGTTGGTTCGAAAACAGGTGATTTCACCCCTGTACCTAAACGACCAGCTGTCTGAATATCCATCCCGTTTTAGGGACAGAAACTTTTAAATAAATCGGAAATAAAAATTCATTTTTTAGGTCATAACAGTAATATCAGCTGATACCGTACTGCGAAAAGTGTGTAGGCCACGAAAATGGGGTGCACGTCAATAGGTATACGATTTGACATGTAAATCAAAACACCTTACCGCTCGACTAATTCATGTTTCCTTCCCGATAGTTTCGCTTTCCGTTTCCTCAGATCATCCTTTAGGTCTTCCAGCGTCCATTCTTCGTATTTACTCGCCATCTTAACGTTTTGGTGAAGAAAACTCAACCAAGTTCAACTTGCAGCCAATGTTTACAATCGGGCCCCACTTCCGATGTTGCGCGCGCAAACTTGCTTGTAGAAAGTCTTGATATGAAGGGAGACAACTCGATTAACATGCAAATTAATAGGCAATGGCCTAAGACGGCTCACATTTATAGTCGTGATTTAGCCTTATATATCGGAGGAAATTTATGGATGCGATACATTAGACACAGAACTTCTATTCATGCATTACATTAAAAATATTCTTATGACATATGATCAGTGAATTGATATTCTAGCAATCTTTAAACCTAGTCCTATAGGGCAATGGGCACGGCCTATATTCCGCGAAAATATGAGGGGGATACGCCGGAGATGGTAAACCAACACTTGATAACTCTGCCTGTATCTCTTCGATATTTGATTCTGTTTAGTTATTTTTAAACCTGTACAGATACCCGTTTCAAAAATATATCTTTTGCTACACATTTCTTTCACCTCAAGACGAGAGGTTTACCGTGAAAGATGCATGGTGTCGATTCGACGGGAATTTTTCGCGATACACCGGCACAAAACGTTTTAATAACTTTGATTGAAAATGCATAAAAAAAATACAAATCTAAATAAATAGTTTTCATTTCGAGTATTATAGGATCATGAAAAAAATATAAATGTTTTTGTATATTCTTTTAAGAAAACAGAGTTCACAGTCTGCCTGCATGATCCCCACATTTATCTCACACTATATGTGCAAATAAAATATCGCCCCACTTCAACCCCACTATCGTCTTAGGCTATGCATGAAAGAATGCTTGCCCAACAAAATCCCCACGTCGGACTTAAACTTTCAGTACAGCCCGGCACATTCCCTACATTGGACTTTGTCTACGAGCGCTGGAAAAAGTCCACCCCACCTAATCCCTACAAACAACTCAGTCGATTAAATCCGAAGTTCATTTTCCCTACACCAACCCCACGTTAGACTTTGAATATATAGCAGATAAAGGTATGCCCTACATCATCCCCACGCGAACTTTGAATTCTCGCCCATTCACCCGTCATAATCCCCACATCAGCCCTACATAATCCCCATATTTATGCTAACTTTGCATAACCGTGGGCAGCTGCCCCACACAAACCCTACGTTATCCCCACGAGGAAAGTTCCAAACCACGCTTCGCCCCACACGAACCCCACGCGCCCACCAAAACCCCACACTTTCCCTACGCAATCCCCACGTTTATGTTTGTAAGGGATGTTAGATATGGGAATTATCGAGCCAGCCATCTCGCCCTACCGCACACCATTGCTCATGGTCAAAAAGAAAGATTCTACCTTAAGGCCGGTGATTGATTTTAGGAAAATTAACCGAATCACCGTGTTTGACGCTGAGCCTATGTGTAATTCGGAAGAAATTTACGCAAAAGTCGCGAAATGTAGATACTTTTCCAAACTGGATTTCTGTAAGGGGTATTGGCAGATCCCTTTGACAGATCGTGCCAAAGACCTCACCGGCTTCTATACACCGATTGGCTTATTCAGATTCTCACGCATGGCATTCGGTCTCGTAAACGCCGGAAGTACCTATAATCGGATGATGCGTAAACTATTGAACGGAATGCTTGATGTGGACAATTTTGTCGACGATGTGTTGGTACACACTGAATCGTGGGTAAAGCAAGTAGCCTCGCGATAGTCTGGGCCGTCAACAAGTTTAGTGTGTATTTGTACGGTCGACCATTCAGACTGCAAACGGACCACCAACCACTTTCTTTCCTTAATAAGGCAAAACTCAGTAATCCTAGGATAATGCGTTGGGCATTGTATTTGCAGACACTCAGTTTCAGTATTGAGGCAATTAAGGGATCTTTGAATGTCGGAGCCGACTATCTCAGTCGAACTTGAGTATTGAGAATTGTTTGACGGAATCTTGCAAATATGAACATACAGACGTGATAAATTCTAAAACTAAATTTATGAAATTTCAGTCTTAGGACGGGGATGTGTCACGCCTGTATAGGCTTGCTAGTAACTGTATATAGTATAGGAACATACTAATGTAATATTGGTTGTATTTGGCGTCGCCTTACATGACGAAAGGTAGATTTCATGGTTAGCACAGCCTTATGGAATGCGGTTAAGCAGTTAGTTCTACCACGACTGACCGTATATGCTTAGTAGGTGGTCGATTGGTATTTTGATTGGTGTGTGTTGTGAACCTTCAATTTCTTGTGAAGGAACTCGAGATTATAATGCCATTCCTAAATTTTGCTCTGAGCTGACCACACGTTTGCCGTTAACCTGGGATAGGTTGCGTGCGGGGCCACTGTTATAGTGGCGATTTTGATATTCCAAGTGAATCTCAGGTACTGTAAATTCATTTTGTTATTGTGCTTGAAAACAATATTTTCTGTATAAAGATAGCAGATATATGAAGTAAAATGAGCACATGTCGAAAGAAATACGGTATTATATTTGGTTATATTGAATGGCTCATAGAACCGGTAGCATTTTCGCCAATTTATACCTATGTTGTCGAGGATTGTTACCATAAATCTTATAAAGATTTATTGTAAAAGCAATATGTTGCTGTAATTGTTTCAGGCCATTCAAGTTATTTAGTAACCCTGGACCATAATAACCAGATTGTGAGCTGTATAACATCAGCAACCGATCATCTAACCAACAATAACGACAAGTGGCCGTCAGAATACTGCTGGTACTAAGGCCAATATACTAGGGGAGAACAATCCACTAGAGCGGGCGATACGGACTCTACATGTACGCACAGGTAAAATGCACTCAACTGGAGTAGGCGAAACAAACTCTACATGTATACTACGTAGAAGCGCATTCTACCGGAGCAGTTGGATATACCATCGGCATGGACAACTGGTGAACATTGAAACAGAGAAGTATAATGTGGTTAACATCGGAATAAAACAGAACTATTGATGGTTTTGGCGTCACGCGTGTTTTTTTCTCTCTTGCAGGAAACAAGCCTATGTTTATGTATACTTTTGTCTTCTTGAATTTGGTGCTAATACTGTTATATGGAAATGGAATAGGTCTTTGGATTATGGACGCGGATATTCTCTAATGGACGACGGCTGGATTATGAATGACGGACTAGACGCTTGTAATTTGAGGCCTTTATGATTTCATTTATTGAATTGTATGTATTATCTGCAGTAAACAGATTGTCTTGATTAAACCAGTCGTTCTTCCTTATGTCTTTAAGCCCCTTAGCAAGCCCCTCTTGAGCACGATATTATTACGGTAGTTTATATCTACAGCTGACACTGGGGACTCGTCCAGGATGCTCTCGCGGTGTAAGACTTGTTGATGGGCTAAACGACTGAGGAATATTACACAAAAAAAAAGACATTCTAAAAAAAAAAAAAAAAAAAATTATATTTGGTACTCTCCTTCGCCATGGTTTGCGAGATGTTGTAAGCCCTATGTTGCCTCAGTCTGAGTAGTTTAAAACTTCCCAAGGGTTATTAAGGGTAACAATTAAACCATTTCTGGGGTCAATATAGGGGCGGTTTACAGTTCCACACTCCCAAGTATATAATAACTGAGAATCAGTCGGGAATAAAATTTAGTGAAGCAAGTACTAGGTACTGGTGGTCTGTTTAGCAGGTTGGGCGCGGAAATTGCTCGGAAACGGACATCGTATGTGTTACATGGTCCGGTAAGTATCCGCTAGTGTTGTACCACGTTGTTTTGCCGTATGGTCTGCGATATGATACACTTAGTTAGTGTGTGTGTGGTCGGTTATTTTGCGCGACGTACGTGCGGGTTAAGTTATTAACCGAGATCGGGTACGGTACCCGAATTTGCCTAAATTGGCGGACGCGTGGAATTTGTTTCTGCCGTCGGACACGTGGATTTATTTTTCGTGTCGGTGCGCACGAGATAGTGCGAGACGTGAAATTTTTATTTTTATCGTCGGACGCGGGTTTTGATAAACCGGTGTCGCCCTAACGCGTGTGGTGTGGTGTACCACGTTCTTATTGTCTCGCGATACTGTGTAGTTATCAGTGTGATTTAAGGTTATGGCGGACCTTGCGGAACTAACGCGTTGTGGGAAAGATATGGGGTACGAGGGTAAAGATTTACATCAGGTCGTGGAAGCCGAGCGTCATCGTGCAGAGAAGAATGCACTTGAAGCTCAAGAGCGTGAACGCGAACAGCGTGCACATGAACGCGATATGAAAAAAATGGAACTGGAAATTGCCGCGAAGCGAGCAGAGGAAAGGCAAACGGTCGATGGGGATCAGCGTGGTCCACGCGGAAATGCTGAAAGCATAGTTTATCGCGGTCCACCATTCGACGGTCCACCAGCTTCCACCATTCGACGAATCTAAAGATAGATTAGACTCGTACATCGAACGTTTTGAACGTTATGCCGCTGCTCAAAAGTGGCGCGAAGAAGATAAACCAGTGTATTTAAGCGCCCTGTTGAAGGGAAAAGCGCTTGACGTTTATACACGTTTGTCTCCCGCGGAAGCTGGTGATTACAAACAATTAAAAGAAGCATTATTCAAACGCTACCAACTCACAGAAGACGGGTTTCGAAAAAAGTCTGTAACAACTAAACCCGAGCCTAATGAAACAGCAGCTCAGTATGCGTTTAAGCTCGAGATGTATTTCGATAGGTGAATTGAGTTGTCTGGCATAACTAAGGATTATGCAAATCTTCGCCAGTTGTTTCTTAGGGAGCAGTTCGTTAATAACTCGCCACGGGATCTTGTTGTGTTCGTACGCGAACGTAGTCCGAACACAATCGCAGAGACAGTTCGTTTAGCTGAAACCTTCATGGAGGCTCGCGGATGGAAACATCTGAGCCAGCCATCCGGCATTAGTAGAAAACCTAATCCGAAATCCGATGCTCAAACAAGTGATCCCGTGTCGGAAATAAAAGCTGACCCTGGTAAACGCGAGGATATGCGTACCTGTTATCGATGTCACGAAAAAGGTCACCTGGCCCGTGTGTGCAAGAAAAACTGAACGTGGGTAAACAAATCTTCTCCCTCCTATACTGCATTTTGTACTGTTGAAAAATGTCAAAGCTGTTCAGTTGGGCGTGGTAATACTTACTTAAGATGTGGATGTGAGTTGCCAATACTGAGCAGTTCATGTCAGAAATCTGACTACGATCTATTTTGTCTTCCCGTGGAGGAAGGGTTTGTCGGTGGACATCGTGTACGTGTGATGCGCGATACTGGCTGTAGTAGTGTAGTTGTCAAACGTTGCCTTGTCTAGGACAGTCAGTTACTTGGCATTGATAAACACTATGTTATGATAGATAGAACAGTACGCACCGCGCCGATCGCGCGTATCCAAATTCGGTCGCCATTTTACAATGGCGAGGTTGAAGCGCTCTGTATGCCAAATCCCATTTGTGACTTGGTTATAGGAAACGTGCCCGGGGCGACTATGGGCTCGGACGATTCCTTACCGCAAGAGAGGTCAAAGGTAGATTTGTTGGGGGAAATTGGAACGGGGAAGGTGGAAGCGGAGACAAAAACGTCAAAAACGTATCTGCCAGATCTTGACGTAAGTGGTGCCGTGCAAACTCGAAGTCAACGTGCAACAGGTCACGTAGGTCAAAAAGTACTGAAACCATTGAAAGTGGTTAAAGTTGAAATACCGAATGTGACAACTGAAAGTTTGATGGTCCAGCAACAGAGCGATGAAACATTGCGTAAGTTTCGCGATCTTGCGGAACGCAAAGAAACTCTTAAACCTACAAGATCGGGGTTTGAGCGGTTTGCGTTTAGAAAAGGCCTGTTGTATCGTTATCACGCAAAAGATCAGAGTAGCCTAACTGAAGTGAAACAGTTCATGGTCCCCTCTAGTTTGAGACCGACAATAATAAAATTAGGTCACGATGCAATAATGTCTGGTCACCTTGGTACGAAGAAAACATTGGACCGCATTCAAGGTAATTTTTATTGGCCTGGGATTTCCTCAGAAGTTGACCGCTATTGCAAGTCTTGTGACATTTGTCAGAAAACTACGCCTAAGGGCAGGGTTACGAAGGTGCGCGTCGAGAGAATGCCACTTATCGATACGCCTTTCCGGAGAGTCGCGGCCGATATTGTCGGACCGATACAGCCGCGTACAACGCAGGGTAACAAATACATTTTGACTGTGGTGGATTACGCCACGAGGTATCCGGAAGCTGTTCCGTTACCGGATATCACAACGGAGAGAGTTGCGGAAGCTATAATCAAAATATTCTCGCGAGTCGGTATTCCTCAAGAAATGTTAACCGACAATGGTAGCCAATTTACATCTGAAATGATGGCAGAGGTTTGTAGGTTATTGTCTCTGAACCAATTAACAACCACCCCGTACCACGCGATGTGTAATGGACTCGTCGAAAAGTTCAATGGAACCTTAAAACAGATGCTCAAACGTATGTGTGCAGAACGTCCTGTCTATTGGGACCGATATATTGAGCCCCTGTTGTTCGCTTATCGCGAAGTACCTCAAGAGAGTTTGCATTTCTCGCCATTTGAGTTGCTTTATGGCCGCACTGTACGTGGGCTTATGGCCGTACTTCGTGATTTATGGACGAAGGAGATTGATGACGAAACAGTCAGGACGACGTACGAATACGTTCTTGATTTGCGTAACCGTATGGAGAACACGTGTGAGATCGCAAGTAAAAACTTAGCGACCTCTCAAACGCTTTACAAACAGAACTATGACCGTAAATCCAAAAAACGTTCGTTGACGTCCGGCGATCAGGTTCTGGTATTGTTGCCGACTGACTCGAATAAGTTGCTCATGCAGTGGAAGGGACCGTATCGCGTCGTAGAAAAGATCGGCGTGAACGATTATCGTATTGATATGGGAACCAAGACGAAGGTGTTCCATATCAATATTCTGAAACGGTATTTGGAGCGCGAAAAAACGCAGGTTGTCGGAGTTGTCGCAGCAATCGATCAAGATGAAGACGAGTCGGACGCATTCGGTAACGAATCTTTGCTAAAAGATTATCCTTCGAGCAAGGTGGAAACACATGAAGACGTAAACATTTCCACGGACTTAACGGAAACGCAGGCGGAAGAGTTGCGCAGTTTGATTAGCGAGTTTCGCGATATTTTTTCAAGTAGGCCTGGCCTTACATCTATCATTGAACACGACATTCAGATCACGTCGGATGAACCGATACAGGTTAAACCGTATCCGGTCCCATATGCTCTTCTTGAGACGGTAAAGAAAGAAGTGCAGGAAATGTTAGATATGGGAATTATCGAGCCAGCCATCTCGCCCTACCGCACACCATTGCTCATGGTCAAAAAGAAAGATTCTACCTTAAGGCCGGTGATTGATTTTAGGAAAATTAACCGAATCACCGTGTTTGACGCTGAGCCTATGTGTAATTCGGAAGAAATTTACGCAAAAGTCGCGAAATGTAGATACTTTTCCAAACTTGATTTCTGTAAGGGGTATTGGCAGATCCCTTTGACAGATCATGCCAAAGACCTCACCGGCTTCTATACACCGATTGGCTTATTCAGATTCTCACGCATGGCATTCGGTCTCGTAAACGCCGGAAGTACCTATAATCGGATGATGCGTAAACTATTGAACGGAATGCTTGATGTGGACAATTTTGTCGACGATGTGTTGGTACACACTGAATCGTGGGTAAAGCAAGTAGCCTCGCGATAGTCTGGGCCGTCAACAAGTTTAGTGTGTATTTGTACGGTCGACCATTCAGACTGCAAACGGACCACCAACCACTTTCTTTCCTTAATAAGGCAAAACTCAGTAATCCTAGGATAATGCGTTGGGCATTGTATTTGCAGACACTCAGTTTCAGTATTGAGGCAATTAAGGGATCTTTGAATGTCGGAGCCGACTATCTCAGTCGAACTTGAGTATTGAGAATTGTTTGACGGAATCTTGCAAATATGAACATACAGACGTGGTAAATTCTAAAACTAAATTTATGAAATTTCAGTCTTAGGACGGGGATGTGTCACGCCTGTATAGGCTTGCTAGTAACTGTATATAGTATAGGAACATACTAATGTAATAGTGGTTGTATTTGGCGTCGCCTTACATGACGAAAGGTAGATTTCATGGTTAGCACAGCCTTATGGAATGCGGTTAAGCAGTTAGTTCTACCACGACTGACCGTATATGCTTAGTAGGTGGTCGATTGGTATTTTGATTGGTGTGTGTTGTGAACCTTCAATTTCTTGTGAAGGAACTCGAGATTATAATGCCATTCCTAAATTTTGCTCTGAGCTGACCACACGTTTGCCGTTAACCTGGGATAGGTTGCGTGCGGGGCCACTGTTATAGTGCCGATTTTGATATTCCAAGTGAATCTCAGGTACTGTAAATTCATTTTGTTATTGTGCTTGAAAACAATATTTTCTGTATAAAGATAGCAGATATATGAAGTAAAATGAGCACATGTCGAAAGAAATACGGCATTATATTTGGTTATATTAAATGGCTCATAGAACCGGTAGCATTTTCGCCAATTTATACCTATGTTGTCGAGGATTGTTACCATAAATCTTATAAAGATTTATTGTAAAAGCAATATGTTGCTGTAATTGTTTCAGGCCACTCAAATTTAGTATTCTGAGTATTTATTAGATCCAGTTCAATTTCAGTTATTATACGGGACACTGGACCATTATAACCAGATTGTGGGCTGTATAACATCAGCAACCGATCATCTAACCAACAATAACGACAAGTGGCCGTCAGAATACTGCTGGGACTAAGGCCAATATACTAGGGGAGAACAATCCACTAGAGCGGGCGATACGGACTCTACATGTACGCACAGGTGAAATGCACTCAACTGGAGTAGGCGAAACAAACTCTACATGTATACTACGTAGAAGCGCATTCTACCGGAGCAGTTGGATATACCATCGACATGGACAACTGGTGAACATTGAAACAGAGAAGTATAATGTGGTTAACATCGGAATAAAACAGAACTATTGATGGTTTTGGCGCCACGCGTGTTTTTGAGGCCTTTATGATTTCATTTATTGAATTGTATGTATTATCTGCAGTAAACAGATTGTCTTGATTAAACCAGTCGTTCTTCCTTATGTCTTTAAGCCCCTTAGCAAGCCCCGCTTGAGCACGATATTATTACGGTAGTTTATATCTACAGCTGACACCGTTCCGCCAAGCAACAGATTGTTTGCTTTCAATACAACAATACAATTTTCCGACGTATCGCAGTAGCCTAGAAATCTGTACCCATCAGGGTTCAAGAGAATAAGCCCTTGCAAAATCGGCGAAGTTTTCCACAGAAATTCAAGATGGCGGCCAAACCACGTGACCTAGGGGCAACTTTTTTGCATATCCGTGAATGCCATATCATACAGTATATATTTCATAACTTGTTCCGTCCAAATCCGTTACTTGAAAATCCGCCCATTTTGATTGGTCGAAGGCGGCCATCTTGTCGAACGGAGAAACTTTTTGAATAAAAGATAGAGAGACCTCGACTCAGTGATCATCTGTACCAAGTACATCGATTAGTTCAGCGGTTTCAGAGGAGATCTCCAAAGGTGTTAAGCTTAATCCAAGATGGCCGACAAGGCATCTGACCAATCAGAATCAACATGGTATATGCACTGAATTTCGTTCAGCAGAACAAGTTTGGGCTTAAACTGTCGAACTGTTTTTGAGAAAAAGAAGAATAATCTGAACGATTTCAATAGGGAACCTAGGTCCAAGATCCGGACCTGGCCCCCTAATAATGTTAAGTAGAACAGCGAGAATAGAATACGAGAGAGTTATCGATGAATAAAGACAGTCAGTTAGATAGCGACATATATACAAGCAGTATTCGAACTAGCATGATACTCAAATAGAAGTATAGTTATTTAAATTTTGCCAAGGACTCTTCAAAAATAATCAAGGCTATAAAGACTCCTTAGCACAAATATATATAATCATATACAGAAACTTAGAAAAAATATAATCATATCTAGTAATTTCCCCCTTAAATAGTGATTTGGGGGGATTGCTTTGAGATCAGTAGGCAGAGTGTTCCATAGACGTGAACTTTTTAGTTTAATAGTCTGGAATGTTAGTTGTGAGTGATATAAAATGGAAGAAAAGCAGAGTGGTGAATACAGTTGTGACAGAATAATAGATTACCATGGTAATTAAATTTACATATAGGAAGAATTTTCATTTCTTGGAAGAGCGGTGCGGTATGTGCATGTTTGTCGCTTAGAGTAATTACTCGCATAAGTCGTTTTTGTAAGATGACACACCCTTGGAGGTGCAATGGATAGGTATTCGGCCATACTATGTTGCAGTAACTAATGTAATAATAGAATAGTGTGTAGTAAAGAAGTATTAACGTCTTCTTACTAAGACAATGTTTAATATGATTTGTCACACCAGCATTTCTCGAGAGTTTGGAGCACAAGTAATCAAATATGTGTTTGCCAGCTTCGTTTATCATTAAAATTTATCTCGAGAAATTTAAAATTGTTGACCCAACCAATCTCTTGTTCAGATAGAAAAAGTTTTGGAAAGGTTGGTGCAATAGTTCGATTAGGTTTAACAATCATCAATTTTGTCTTCTGAATATTGAGTGACAGTTTATTGCAGGAAAACCAGTCTTTAAGTTTGCGGAGCTCACTAGACATTGTTTCAACTAGTACGTAGACATCTGCGTGGGAATAGGTAACACTAGGCATTCATATGATTTGCAATATCTAAAGAATTTGATGTATCATGGTCATGTATTTGAATAATTTGTGGCAATGTGCATGATTTGCATTTATGTAATAACTCGTTTATCGTTTTCCACGTATTTCTTATACTGTCATTAAATTCGTTAAATTTGTCTCCGTGATAAATTTTCTTAGCATTTCGCAGGGTTTGATTCGATTTATTATGATAAATTACGTATTGTCTCGTAGCATCAAGGTTCTGAAATCTGTAAAGTCTATTTTTCTCACGTAAAGAGTTTAAGAGGCCTGGTGATATCAAGGGTTTTAGTATTGGTAATTTTGCATGATGTTTCGCAGTAATAGGAAAGTGTTCATCATATACGACATTGAATTTCTCATTGAATGAGTGTAAAGCAGTTTTGGCATCAATGTTCCAGTCAGTTGTTTTCAGGCTGTCTTCGAAAGTTCTGGCTTGAGTTTATTAGTCGGTGTTGTGTGTTAATAGTATTTGTGTTCGTTGTTAGTGGATTTTTGGTAACATAGAAGATTGGGATGGGATATCAGAGAAGAGAATACCAGAGCAGAGATCATCTTCATGGAAATTTGTGAATATGTGGTCGATTACATTTGCTGAATGTGACTTCACACGGGTGGGTTTGGTTATTTTTGTAGAGAAATAAAATGATTTCATGGTTTCGTAAAATTGTTTTGATGACATTGCGTTTTGAATAAGTCTATATTAAAGTCACCGAAAATAATGCATTTTTTCTTTCCTGGTTTGAGAGTATTCAAAATATTAAGCAAGTTGATGTTAAAATGATCAACATTTTAACAGATGAGCGATAGATAATTCCTAAAACATATGTATCAGTACGTTCAGTGATTTCAATAAATAAGGACTCATATTCTCCAGTAAAATCAATATTTAGCCTAGCTAGTACATCAAATAGCTTAATACTTGATAACATTTGAAAGAATCATTGATTGATCTGATTTTGAGAATTGTTAACTTCTTTTTATTTATTCTTAATTGGGCATTCGATTCCCGAGTAGGCTACAGATCGCAAATTGTCCGGTAATGAGTCAGTGAGTCCATACGAATCCTTTCGTCGGCAAAATAAGGAGAACCATTAACATTAGAACCTTGATTTTTGGCATGAACGTGCATTAGGACATTGTTACCAGCAAGTTCTGAGCTGATCGAATTCTGATGAAAATTTGATTTATAATTATTTTTTTTTCATTATTTATTGTTAGCTCAGCGAGTGCACTGTCATGCCCATTGGGAACCCTTGGCTGTATTCTTCTCTGTGACTTTTAAGCGCCTGGGACTGACTTCGGCCGCCCAGCACTAAAGCAAAAAAAAAATGATGCGCCCAGCTCTCGAAAATATCGGTAACTTTAATGGTACTTGCCAAAATATGTCGGCATTATACGTTTCAAGGTAGCTCCGCCATGTTTTCCCTCATAGTCCACGCAATGCTCCCGAACATCTGCCGTAAATTGTTGGAATTATTCGGGAACCCTCGTGATCATGCTGGTCGCTGTTAGCCGGTGGTATTGCGGAAGGCTACCGAAATACCAGAATCTCGCGTCAGGCGAGCTGTATATGCCACGATGCATGAAGGAAGCAAATCATTTGATCGGAGAATGGAGGTTGTTATTTTTAGCCTAACTTGCAGTATAATGTTGACACACATTCCGATACCACACACATTCCGATAGTAGGCCTATCCGTTTTCACTCATTTGCTGGTCTTGGAATTTCGTTGAGATTGAAGGCATGTTATACTGCACGTTTTTTTTATACAGCCTATACAACATTGCACCATTTCTTCAGTTCAGTCATTAGTTAAAAAATGTTCTACCTCAAAAAGAAATAAAAAATGGCTGGATTTTATGAGAGAAATTACTAAATTTAAACACAACAATGACCCTATTATATGTTATTACTGAAGAAATCGATAATAAAATCATCGTTATGTTTCAAATTTCTTTAACCTATAACCACTTGTTTATTTTGTTCGTGTGTGCTTTATTGTTCATTGATTATTATTATGTACTCTCTTCAGATGAGGTACCTTGAGGTTGAATGCCAAATAAATATATCAATGGAGAATGGCTCTCTAGTGATGCCTGATTTGATTGCATTCTTGTATCTTGCATTCTAACAAATCTCTGATCTTGACTTTTCTCACTTCAAATTTGTGTTTCTTATCCAGTTTCCTGTCTTATTTAGGACTACAAACATTTACTTCTCAACTGCTCTGACAGAGCATCATTCCCTATGCTAATTTAAGAAAAATCGCATAATGCCGAGAAGGGGGGGGGGGGGGGGCCCCGCTCTCTCGGACTCTTCCCCCCAACACTTTGTGCTGTACTGCTGGGCTGATCATTCTCCAGGGTAATAGAAACTGAGGGCGATAATAGTTGCTACGCTAATAACTCACCAGCGGTGACATCTGGAAAAGTTAATAGTTCCCACTGTCAATTAGAGACGCTATATAAATTCTCTCATGGTAGCACACAGGGCCCCCAAGTCATCTCTCGAGTACACACTTAAATTATCTCAAACCCTATTTCGTAGGTCCAGTGACGTTAGTCACACTGCCATGTTCTTAATTGGGCATTCGATTCCCGAGTTTTTTTTTAAAAATCGCATATATCGTATATTCATGTACAGTATTTAAGCATTTCCCAGGTACAGTTATTTCGGTGAACATATTATCCCTATATTAAACGTTAGCTATAAAATCTTAACCCTATCTGGCCTGGGCCATTTGGGGTGTATCGCAACCTGGGGGGGGGCGGAAAGTGCCCCCCTCCTATATATTTTCTCTACCACTAAGGCTAGAGCGCTGAAACTTACCACACAGTATCTTGGGTTCAAGCTCTATCGGGAAATGTAAAAAAAATCCAAGATGGCCGCCATGATGACGTCACAGTGACGTCATCTTCTCGGAAGAAATTTTTCGGCCTTTTTGGGGTCGATTTTTCGAAATTTTCATTTTTCCGATTTTTCTCTCGAAAAAAAATCAAATAAAATACAGAATAATTTGTTTTGCATAAATAAAATACTTTCAAGGCCTTTTAGACAAGGAAAATGTGAAGAAATGAAGCGAAAAGATTGAAAAACACGACTTTCGCGGATACCACATGACCGCCATTTTGAATTTACCCATGATCCTCTACCCGGGGGTATATGAAAATAGGCTCAAAATCACCCCAATAAGATAAGCTTTAAAATCAACAAGTTTCAGCCTCCTCGGTTTTGTCGTTTCGGGGCAGCAGAGAAAAGTTCACCAGGGGGCACTTTCCGCCCCCCCCCCCCAGGCCAGGTAGGGTTAAGCCACAAGAAAAGGCTAATCAAGTACTCAATGCTAATTGGATCACCTTGTTTATTTAGCGGTGTCCTTAGCACTTCCTCGTGTGCTGATAAGTCACAGATAATTCCAGTAACCTGTGCTGAAATTTTACCTATGTTAGAAATTTTCTATTTCAGAAAACTACTACGTTTTTCATCCGATTATTATCCGAAGATTTAATCCTATCTGGCCCGGGAATTTTGTAACCCCTCGAGGCCTGGGGAGGGGAGATTCCGCCCCCCGCCCCTTAATAATCTTTCTTACACCTTGAGCTAGGGAGCTGAATCACCAAAATCATTGGGTCAAGCGGTCAAGCTCTACCAGTAAATGTAAAAAAAAAAGTCCAAGAAGGCCGCTATGATGATAGCGTCATTCAGGTCTACATCAGTTGATAGGCACCTATCCCCGGAATTCAGCCGTAGTCACAGTCCTTCGATTTCAAAGGCGCTGGTCTTTTCTGGAAAGGTAGAGTATTTTAGGGTTAAATTTGAATTACAGGCCAAAATAGACAGTGGGAAAAAGAAAAATCGCTCGAAAGATTAACAGAGTGAATGTATGGCAAGTCCATTGAACAGTATTACTTTTATCCGGAAAATGTTTGAACTTCTTATGGCAAACTGTTCGATCCCTTGGAACACAAAAATGGTGCAGAATCTCCACATTCAATTATACGACGCTTGCAGGCAGAGCAGCAGGGGGCTGGGAATCGATTGAACGATTTTGCCAATACAATGCTAACGAGGTTCGGGTATCCGGAGAAAAGTGAGGGGGTGTAGAGCAGAGGCTGTGATTTTCTCCATGGGAAAAGATCCGACAACTACTGAAGATGCCTTATCTTATGTAATCTTCTCAATGCACAACCAAAGAGCAGCATTGGTCTCTCAGGGGGTTAGAGCAGTTACAGTTGATTCAGTGGGTGGAGATCCTTCCCTGGGCCGCTGGTCAGATGGGACGGGAAGGGGAAGAACGATTACCCAGAGGAATCACTATGATGCCGGAAAGGTTATCTCGAAGTTAGAGACCCCTGGTTCTCGACAAGATAACCCATGGATTCGTCACGATTCCCCAGTTTCTCCACATGATTCCCCTGATCACCCCACCACGTGGCTTTGATATTCGGCGCATACGTGTGATTTTGGTATTACATCAGCCTGTCTGCTGTTTAGTGACTACCATGGGTCGTCTTTGTTCAGTAAAACCCACACCAATCTTAAGTTTTTTCATGCCATCGATGTCATATTTCACACTAGATACATTTATCGTCACCCCAAGAATGGTTTTGCAAAGCTTTTGTTCCAAATGTGATACGGTATCCCTCAAGTCATTGGATCAACGCGATGATGTACAAGGATGAATCATCAATGTGAAGGACAACACAGGTTTGTTACTATCCACACATGTACATTGTGCTTAAATTCTTGTGGGAATTTCTCATTTTCTAAGGATAATATTTGCCAAATTGATCGAAGTCATTATAAGTCAGACTAAGAGAATTCCTATCAATGCTGAAAACAGGAGTGGACAGTAGCAAACCATCGTTGTTGTTGTTATTCACATTCGTAATTTATTTATAACACCGAGCGAAATGGAGAATGCAGCAATCAATTCTCCCTTCCCCCCACGAGAACCCAAGGCATCCAGAGGATTCTCCTTATGATCCCCATAGGGCATCCTGTTGATTCACTTGGGGTCTCGTGGGAGGTATCGTTGTTGGATTCCCCTTCAAGCATCACTACGATTCTCCCTTTTCTCTCAGTGGTCCTACCGACCACCGCGACTGTGCTACACGTGCTGAAGGCCAATGTTGCCCAGTCCGGAGTAGTTTAGATGGGTGGGCTCAACTGGAAACCATGAATGATAGTGCATTATCCACGAGTAGTACAGTATGTGCTATAGGGTGTACTTCAGCAGCTAGAGATATTAACTTGTCTCACTCCCAGGGGTGGACTATGTCAGTTCCATCCAAAGATGGGTTCGTGCCAGTGACGGTTGTAGTGAACACTGCCACACAAGTCACTGTTATGAGTCCGGATATATTTGATAGGTTAGGGCTTCGCGGACTGCCTTCCTCCACTATTCGGTTGACTGGTGCATTTCCAGGTATGTCCAGTACTCTAACTGTTGCAGATTTTTATTGTACTGGGGATATACTTGTTGCATCCTTTCTGCTAGAGTCAGATTTTCTGATGGCATAAGGGTGTGTGGTTGATTTTAGGGACAAGGCCTTGGTTATTGGAGAAATGAATGTCTTAGTTAATTCAATAGGATGTGTTGAGATATTAGGCACAGACGTCATATTATTTGGTCAAACATGAAGGATTCCTTCGTGATTTGTCCTAGTAGATGTGTGAGGAGGGACGTACGGAACATTGTATGTCAGTTGTGTGGTGGCATACTGTGTCATCGCATAGATTTTGCAGTAGCGTTGTATTTTCAGTTTCATTGTCGTTCTGTATTTGATTTTGTGTTATAAAGGAGGTTCATTTTAGGGTTCAAGATGGAAAAAATTATAAAATCTCTTCAAAAAGGATTGGGTGTCAGGTAGTACATTTTGGAGAACTGTGGTGCATTATACAGAACTGAGGTATGTTGTGGCAAACTATTTTGGAGAACTGTAGTGCGTTTGGAGAAACTGTATGGCTCAGGTGGATCAAAGTGTTTTGAAATTTTGGAGGTGTTTTGTGAGTTATGTGGTATCAGGGAGAGTTGGGGATCTTTGTATATTATTGAGAAAACGTGTGATGTGTGTCTGGATGTTCTTGAAGTCCGTGTGTGTTTCGCAGTGCAGTCATGTCTTCGTCATGGATCCTTGATAAGTGTGTTGCGGGACTGTCGTGTCAACAAGAGGGTGTTAATTAATTGATGCAAGATAGATAGTTTTTATTATAACCATAGGTGAGAAACAAAACTTACTTGACGATCGAAAACGCTAACAGGTGACACTGTTTATGCATCCCGGGAGGTCATGATGTTGGTGCGCGGCCGCTGTAGTCGTGTGTATTCGTGGGTATACAAGACTCGTGAAGAGAAGAACGAAGTTATCCTAGAAATTAACCATGAATGAAATGTTGATCTACTAACATCGATCATGCCTTCGTGATATTGTGGAGAGAAGCAATGTTTCAGGAAGTGTATCGGAACTGACACTGGGTCGGAACTGAAGACGTGAATGTACATATGGTTTTGAGTCGTGACCCTTCAATATGGAAACGTCTCATTATTTTGGACAAGGCCATTTACCATTTCGCTCGGATCAAAGAATCTCCCCATGCTTCTCTGAAAACTCTTAATTGTTTCCGCATTACACATGAATTGTGAAAATCGTTACTTTCATTTCATACAGTGTTTGTGTTTATATGCTCATAGCATCATATGAGATTGCTAAACGTCAAGAAGGCTGATCTGTAAGTATCGCCATGGTTTAAGCAGAAAGACTGACCGTAGACAACGAAAGGGTATTTCTGAAAATACGTTTTCAATAGCATGGCTACTACACTCATTCCTGGGGCCAGGTTTGATGAACACAAACTAATTATGCAAGTGCGCAAATAATGTTCCAGAGAGACTTGCTCGGCTACCATTGAAACCCATCCAAGTCTATCAAGTTTATATTCCACCGGACTGACAGAGATAATACTGATTCACCCACTCCATTGACTGTTACCATTGTAGCTTGCCAGAAACATCCAATTGAAACACATGGTGGAGTAGACACAGCTGTGGATTATATTGAGGGAAAATTGTCAAATATCCAAGGCGCTGATTGTTTCAATCAGATGATTTCATAACTTGCACATGATAATAGTGAATATGCACTCCACTGAATATTTGCTTTGGCTACATAATTTCATCCTTTTGTTCATATGTCATGTTGCTCGCAAAAGAGATATGAAATAATCTATTCCCCGAATCCAGCGACTTCCAGTCGAAGATGATTAGTAAGATTTGCAGGGAGAAACATGGCTAATGTCGCAGTTAAAACCCCGGCCTACTTCATTCAGAAGGAAGCTAACTGTGTAGATTCAACATAATTTTGTTTTATTTGCTTATCTGAATTCACTCGATGCCGTACCGATCGCTCAACCACGATGACTAATTCAATATACTAAAAATCTATGCCAAATTTGCCCTTCGTCAACTGTCATTTTTCGATAGCCTACAGTAATTGTACTGGTTACGCTGTCAACACGTACCCTCATGCCTGGTGTGCTGAGGTATGCTGCCATATAAATAAAATGTCCGAGGGACACTTTAATATATTATTATCCTACTCACAACTTTAGGTAGATACGAATGTCCTACGGCCCAATTTTATTCTACCTGGCCTTGATGGGGTGGGGGGGGGGCGGGGGGGGAAGAGGAGCGGGAGGGGGGGAGGAGCGGGGACATTATGGCTCCTACCAAATTTTCTACCCTATCCCCGGAAGGAAAACATGCTGGTGCATGTGTACAGGTTTGCCATGTACTTGCCGACGGGAGGTGGTTCTCTCCGGGTACTCCGCGTGCCTCCACCTCTGAAACTGGCTGTCACCATATGAGTGAAATACCCTCGAGTGTGACATTGTGACGCAGTGAAGGATATATATCCATCTTCACTGGATTTGAAGGAAACTACAGACAGCCCTACAGGCACATCATATTTAGATCTATATCTGTATAAAAATGAAGCGGGCATTCTCTCTCGTCGACTTTATGACAAAAGAGATGATTACAATTTCGACATCGTAAACTATCCCTTTCTGGACAGTAATATTCCAGTGGGACCTGCATATGGCGCATACATATCTTGCTTAGTAGCCTTTGCTAGATACTGTGTTAAATGTGACGATTGTAATCAACGTCACAAAACATTGTTGCAGAAACTTATAAAACAGGGCTATTCCACCAAGCGCCTCCACTCAAAGTTTCTCAAATTTGGCGATACATATCGCATGCTGATAGCAAAATACGAACGTAGCGTGCAAGATCTATGGCGATACGTTTCGTAACTTGCGTCTAATTCCGCTTAACCCGGGGCCAGGGGTCGTATGAACCCATGTACTTCAAGATCTTCATGGTATTCATATGAACAGTCACAATCAAAGCGTGACTGAGATACATTATTTTTTAGATGACGACTTCACAACGAATATTATGGATTAAGAATACTGATCAGCGATACGGATTTGATATTTTTGGAACATCATGATATCTTGCAGGCATCATTGAAAACTGTTGACCGCTTCTCTCTTGCAGGAAACAAGCCTATGTTTATGTATACTATGGTTGTCTTTTTGAATTTGGTGCTAATACTGTTATATGGAATATGGAATAGGTCTTTGGATTATGGACGCGGATATTCTCTACTGGACGACGGCTGAATTATGAATGACGGACTAGACGCTTGTAATTAAACCAAACTCCACGCGAAGAAGAAGAAATTGAGAGTTGACATCCCGTGACTTTGTTGTATATCATTTATGAGTCATTTTGAGCCTATTTACATAATTCCCGAGTAGAGGATCAAGGGAAAATAAAAAAATGGCGAAATGAGAAAAGTTATGTTTTCTCATTTCTCTTCAAAATTCCAGCTTATTATTTACTAAATTATCATGTAGTTTTTGCGGAGAAAACACACAAATAAAAACTTCACTGTGATGTCATTACCCCGGTCATCTTGGATTCCCCCTCCCACAGGCTTAAACAGGTCCAAGAACACAGGCCAGGTAGGGTTAACGCAAAACAGAATGGTGCGGTAACGTATGTGGATACAATATCCTCGATGGTTTAGTGTTTGACCCTGGAGTGTTTTTGGTCAGTTTATTTATATTGGACTTGGGTGGCTTTCCAGATTAGATAGGTAGAGGATCAGAGGAAGTGACGTAACTCAAGGGCATGCACCCGAAAAAAATATATCAAATTATGATCAGGGTGGGATGAAGGAGGAAAGACCAGGAAGGCAAAAATAAGGGAGGAATCAGGGTGTCGAATCTATCGATTTTTGTAATAATCGAAACATAAGCAGTTTTACTTTGCCGAAAGAGGAAGCAGCTCTGATGACAGTCATATAAAGGGAATACAAGAAAACGTAGAGAAAAAACCCCTCGAAATATGATGTAATTCAAATTCTATTGACCATTGACCATTGGGAAATGGTTCAAAATATTATATACAATAACATACTTCCTCATACATAATTCATTCCTATTTACTTCATTCTTCAATATATATAAATAATAAAATTTAAAATATGTAACATTCGGTTTTACAATAGTCGCATTAGAAAATCTATTAAGGGAATATTTTATGAAACTGTTAAAACTGAATTTTGTTTTGAGCCTTATTTAAACGAGGTTCCATTAGATACTGTCAATGCGCCTTTGAAATTCAGAACAAGCAACCACCGCCTGCCTATAGAGACTGGGCGATGGTCAAATGTAGATAGAAATAACCGTTAGTTTAATTTATGCAAGACAGTCGTGAATTGCTGCGAATTGAACAAGGAACATTGAAGGTTCTGACCAAGTTATTTCTACAGCAAACCGAGTGTATTCAAAATTACTTATTTTAAGCCGCACAGTCACATAAATTATATTGTTATCGCCATCGTTATTTGAATACATGCATGGTATGACTGCTCATATGCCATGTTGTTGGCCTGAGAAATAAAGGTTATCCCCACAGTTGGTTACCATCACTTGGTTTATGATTGTAACTTTGGCAATTTCAACTAAAGCGGTTACGGAGTAACTGTGACGGTTCCAACTGCGAGGTTCCAGCCGCGGCGTAGGTAAAGGAAGGAAAACCCGATTAATAATACCATAGAAACGTCAATAAACATATTTTATACTGATCACTGTGACCAATTAACTATCCGCATTCTTAGAAAAACCATGATGTGGAAAAAAGATTACGTTTGCGATGTTGATATGTGGGTTAAACTGTAAGTAAGTCAGGCTAAAGCTTTCGCGAGAGAAAATACCATGAGAGAAAGTAGCGGAAATACAATGTGATAACCGTTGCAGATCGGTAGCTTAATGGTAGCAAAACACACTTTCTTAACCCCACCCCTGCTCGCATTCCAAACTTAAAGAATGGGGGCAGGGGAATGGTTCCTCGGATATATTAGTTATTTCTGTCGCTGAAGAGCTGAAACTCCACATACTTTGTAGGCAGGGCCTGGTCCAGTAGCACAAGTTAACATACCTTAATATTGTCGTTGTATAATGTCATAGTGACGTAATAACATGTGACAGCATTTATTGTCGATATTCCGATTGCTTTTCCAAATGGTTTTTCCGATTCTGCTGGCACCATGTGACGTATCTCTTTTGGTAAATCCTCTTTGAAGAGGTATGTGTATGTAGATTTTGCCCATATGTGCTAACACTTGCAGATCAGTAACGCAGTGGTAGTTATGGTACACTTTCTGAACCCTCCCCCCATCACATTATGCTCCCACATTTGGGGGGTGGTGTGGAATTTCTTGGATATTTTAATTATTTCTGTTGCTAGAGAGCTATAACTGTTCACCTCCTGCATATAAGGTATTCGCCTTCTGTAAACAAGTTAACGGGGTTTGAAATGATAATTTTTATGACGTCAAAGTGACGTCATAACATGAGTAATAATTTATTTTTAATTTTTTCTATACTGTCGAAAAACTTTGCTGGTGAATCTTGAGGTAACAGATTCGGTTCATTTTTTTGTAAGGGGTATTTGCTTGCAAATACTATTCATCTGGGAGAGCCGTTGTATATCGGTAGTTTATGGGTTGTTATAGTACATATTCCGGACCCTACCTCTTTCTGTATTCTCAACCCAAGTTTACAGTTAGGGTATGGTCCTTCCGATATATCCATTGTGGTTAGATAGCTGAAAAGTACCAACCTGTACCTCCATGCTCTTTTTTATTGAAGCATCTATTGAAACCTTCATCTGACGCTGTGATGACGTCACCGCGGCTGAATAATAATGATGATAATTTGGGGCTTATTTTATTTTCTCATTTTTACTTGAACCAAATGAAGTGGTAAATCCTGTTATGTTTCTTTGAAGAGCGTAAGCGGCCAAACAGTGGCCGTACGGAAGACATGGGGAAGGACAATTAAGGAAATATTCCGAAATATTGCGATATTTCCATTGATTCTCATCTTGACTACCAATCGTCTTTCCTATCCGTATCTTCCCACCAAATTTTGTTCTTCTGTCATTTTTGGTATGAATTTGACGAAATGGAATTTTCCTCTTAATCTACCACATTCGGCCTCCAGACTTCTGTTATAATTGCAATTCACCTTGATGAGTACAAATACTTTCTCAATTTACAAATGCTACAGCATATGTGGTCACCCTTTATGATGAGCTAATGTTGGCCACCTTAGAATTTGCATCGTTTTTAAGACGTTACCCTTTCTTTCCATCTTGGCCACCGATTGTTCAAATCCAGGTTGGTCAACGTGGTATCCCAGCAAATTTTGTGCTTTAGTCCTGCAAACATGTTGAACGGGTAATCCACTCGGTGGTGCCAACTGCAAATTTGTTTCATAGTCAGAGATGGCCATATGTGTTAGATGTCTGTATTTGAAATGCGATGTTTGCTTCTTAAAATGCATAAACATTGCCCTTTTAGAGCTTTTCTGCAGATTTTGATACCACTATTACCTCTAGGCATTATCCCTGCTGGGAGCTGCATAAATGCATGCCCAATGGCCTCTTTCAGAGATTGCAAAAGATAGAAATCCAGAAAATCCAATACCACCAACATCGTCTCCAAACACACATGATAGACCTACTGATGAATCTGATGGTGGCAAAATATCCAGGAAATCAACAAGGTGATTCCTTGGTGAATCCAGCCCCGCTACCAGGCCATTCCCTCCCTCTATCTCTTCTACTGTCGAGAGCCCTAGCAAACGGCGTTTTCAAACGTAAATAATTCATTGATGAAGTCGCCTACTCTGGCAGCTAATCAAGTGATTCGCTTTGCTTTGATCAAAGGTAACAGGGATCCGGCGATGAGGTCGGAATGCCAGTGTGCGTCATTCAGGATCTCAGCCAAACAGAAGCGCCACAAGACCACACCATAATTAGCTGTTTAAATGAATGTCAACTCGTCTCATGAGTGTTAAGGTGGACCATCGTATTGGCGATGATAATTCGTACATGGATGTATAACATTGGTCCGAATGAAAACGAATATTTTAAGGGAACCATGCACACGTGGTAACGTCATCATAGGCTCCGTCATCAATCGGACTGAAGCCGATACTCGATAGTGAAATGCTGCAAACCTGAAATTGGACTAACAGGCTGTGACCCTGCTCGACTAGTATGGTTGCTGAAAGGGAGTATCATATATCCTGCTAACGTCTTTGGTGGAACATGACAAATGTTAGCGTTGGTGCAGTGAGTATGCCTACATCGTCAGCTGCAGAGACGGATAGTTCGATAACAATGTTCAGAAATTATTTCACTTCCACTCAAACTACCTGCCCATATGCCATTATGATGAAATGATTTGCCTTAAAATTAGGCACATGGATGACCAAGCAGTTTGAAATATTGTTTGGAAGTTGAATGTAGCTAAATCCTTTGAAATCTTGTCTGTGACACGTTTAGCTCTTCAGATAACCATACGCCAGTATATAAATGAATGGTCCCTGCATCATTAAAACCCCAGGATCATCACACTAACCTGCCCTAATTACACATTTTCCTGCATGCAGTCATGACCTGTTCTGGAGATCTGTGACGGTGATACTATCGCGTATAACACTCAGGGAATCGAAAGCCCTTATTCACAAGACACTAATAACTCGAACTTCCACACAGGCATAGCAAGTTAGTATGTTATGCAAAAAAAATTTACAACAGTTTTGAATAATGCTGAAATTGAAGACATCATGATGTTCGTTTCATATCATCAAATCTGGTTGAACGTTCATATGGGTAATATACTAAAATCTTCATACAGCCTCATCATTACTGTTGACAATTGTCGATTCCGGATTGGTTCAATAGTTGATACCGGTATCCATTTTACATCACATACCATGCAGTTATGGTTAGAAACGATTTACAGCTGACAAAACCGGTCAGACGCATTTTATTGAATTGAACAGAATATTCTCCAGATTTGAATTCTTTGTGGCTTTGGTGGTTAAATCTTATACAATCCCTTTGTCTCTTCCATCCACTGACTGTACCCTATTTAATACCACACCGAACGCGGTGGTAAAGTAACCTGAGTTTGTCTACTTTGAAAACTTGACACGAACATCGCCTGTGCTTTCAATCACCCACGCTGATGTTAGCAATCTATTCCTGCCACATATTCGATATTCTACTCCTACTAACAAGATTCTGATTCGGTTCTTAACACACATTCAAGTTCTCACGCTGGGGCGAGATATTACCAAGTTGCCAGTATGTATTTGGGATGGACACTCAACAATCATCATACATGTTGCACAAGAAATATACTTTATATCGAGTAGAAATTGTCAACACAAAATAGTAAAACTAGATCGAGCGTTTATTTTTAAGCAACACTACCATGAGTTAAATTTGCTCTCCCAACGTTTGGCATGTTTTTGCATCGAAGAACCTACTATTATTTAATCGATGGGATATCATCATTTTAATATAACTGTCCTCATTCACCCCCAAATGAAAAATAACACCTCCAGCTCACACTTATAGTGAAAGAGATAAAAAACATGTATATATGTGTTACTCTGGCGAGATACGATGATGTAATTAAACGTTTTATCAGTTTATTTAGCATTTTATAATAGCATAGGATTAAAATGTATAGGGTATAATCGTTTAGCTCTTTGGACATGGATTTAAAGAAATTATCTGGTGGACCATACCCCGTCATCACCAACGTTTGGCTTGGAGTTAGGATAAGGCTAGGTTTCATAAAACGAGCTGTAATTACCCTATAAGATACTGAACTTCACAGGTTATAACCTATGGGTAACAACTACACAATAATACCACTTTAGGAAACATTGATGGAATCTGCTTCTTGAAATGGCACCAACTGAATAGGAAGTGTGTATTGAAAATGGACTAAACGGCCGGCAAAAACTGATTTTCCGTTTTATGACGTCATAGTTATGACGTCATAGTGACGCCGGCAAGGGATTTTGTTAATTTATGTTTACTGGTTTCTATAAACAAGGACCTAAACGTACTGTGTGGAAAATTTCAGCCCTCTAGCAGCAATAATGATAAAAATATGCAAGGAACCATAACCCTCCCCCATATTTGGGTTAAGAATGGGGGCGGGATAGTGGTTCCGAAAGAGTGCTATAACTACCCATAAGTTGCCGATCTGCAACTGTTATCACATATGGCTAACATCTACATAGAAATACCTCTTCAATGAACATGAATCGAATCTACTATGCAAAGTGGTACCAGCAGAATTTGAAAAAAATCAATTTGAAAATGGACAAAAAAGAGACAATAAACTGTTCACTGGGTTATTACGTCACTGTGACGTCACCAAATGATTATATGACATAATGTTTGTCTCTTTCAATAGAAGAGTACCGGTGCCCGAAGTGTGCGAAGTTATATATCTCTAGAGGGAAGTATAAGAAAAATATCCGAGGGACCATACCCCACCCCTCAAGTTTGAATTTAGAGCTGGGAAAGGGGTAAGGTTGAAAAAGGCGTGGTATACTACCCTTAAGCTACCGATCTGCAACGGTTATCACATATGGATAACATCTACAGACATATACCTCTTCAAAAAACATTACTAGAATTTGCCACCTCAGGTGGTACCACTTTCGACTCTGGCCCATGGACTATACATGCGCAGTGTAGTCTCCACACGCAATATCTAGTTAACGCCATGACGAAAAAGTACATGTATAAATCTGCGCTGGCATAGTGCCAACTTTCTACAGGCTACAGTAATTGTACTGGTTACGCTGTCAACACGTACCATCATGCCTGGTGTGCAGAGGTACGGTGTCCTATAAATAAAATGTCCGAGGGACACTTTAATATATTATTATCCTACTGATTCCATGCAATAGATTTTCTTTGGTTTACCTGTGCGTCTTTGAAAAGAAGTAAATAGGAATGAATTATGTATGAGAAAATCTGTTATTCTATATATTCTGTTCAACTTTTCAATAACTGATCAATAAAACTTAAATTACAATATGTTTTGCAGGGGATTTCAAGCGTTTCCTTAGATGGCTGTCAATAGAGCAGCTTCTCTATCCCCAAGCAAGCAATTCCTTATTGTTATAGACTCTTAACCCTACCTGGTTAAGGGGGGGGGGGGACTTTCTGCCACCCCCTCCCCCCTTCGACATTGAGAGCTGAAAGTCCGTGACTTTTTAGGTTATCATATTATCATATTTCTTCAAAAATTACGCAAAAAATCAGCATGTTGATTCAACGCGGCTCTATGCCTTTTACTGAAGCCATATGTCTTAGCATCGCCAAGAAAATAAATACACACCCTGATTCGTTCCCCCTCCCTCCCCTCCCCCCATTAAGCCTATCATGCCTTGTGGAGGTGGACCAAAATGCCCCTTTCTGTGCTATCTCCGGAACGACTTTCTGTGCTATCTCCGGAACGACTAAAAATGAAGAGCTGAAACTCCGTGACTTGATAGCTAGGTTATCGTATTGGGGTCATTTTGAGCCTATTGGCATAACCTCCCGAGCAGAGGATCATGAGTAAATTTAAAATGGCGGCCATGTGGGGTACCAGAAAAAGTGATGTTTTCTCCATATTTCTTCAAAAAAAAATTCATATCAGATTATTATTTACTAATTTATCACGCAGTTTTTCCGAAGTAAAAACAAAAGAAAAAATCGAAAATTCTGACCGAAAAATCGTCCAAAAATGCTCTTTTTGAAAATGACGTCACAGTGACGTCATCATGGCGGCCATCTTAGATTTTTTTTCAATTTTCTTGTAGAGCTTGACCCAAAGATATGGTGTGGTAAGTGTCAGCCCTCTAGCCTTAGCGATAGCGAAAATATATATGGGGGGGGGAGACTTTCCGCCCCCTCCCCCAGGCTGCGGTACACCCCAAATCGCCCATTCCAGATAGGGTTAATTATATTGACAGGTTTGAAATAATACAGTTTATTTGCGCATGCCCACTGTATTCTCCAAAAGCAAACAATAATTAACGCAAACACATAGTATAAATCTGTGTTGGTATAGTGATGGCATGACATGGTTACGCTAATTCTTCTCCCTATAGATCGTATACATTAGTCCGATTATTTGAATTTGATCATGAAACATTTAGGTATGGAATGGGAAGTATATGGAGTTTCGCTTTGTTTAAATTACAGTCCCTGTACAGCTGAAATTCGCTGAACGCGACATTAAATTTAATTCTCCTTCTCTCTGTTCGAATTACAAGGGAATGTAGATTACCCCGTAATACTTGCCACTGGCTATACCAGATTATTCTTGGCAACATGGCGGTAGCATACTTTATTATGATTGGCCGAATCCTTGAACCTAAAGACGGATTCACAACTTCTTCTACACCCTCATACCTCCCTGACCTTGCCTGATCATGCATCTGATGTTGTATTATGCACTTCCAGTGATAATTGTCACTTTCGGTGATAGTGATTCTTCTGGGGATGACTTCACTTCCGTGATGATGTCACTTCCAGTAACGTCACTTATGGTGATGACGTCACTTTCGCTTCACCTGCTCCACCAATTCTGCCGGCTTATGCTCGTGTGAGGTGAGATTCTCTTTTTCCTACTACGCTATTCTGATTTGAAATCACTGGTAGTGGTAGATTCACATGATAGTTTTTCGAAGCAGTTTTTTTTGTTTCAAAACTTCATTGCTTTAAACCAAAATTCTGGGAAACACTACACACGCAATTTCCAACACGAAGGAGAAGAGTTATACGGATGCACGTTTTGTTCCCTGTAATGGTGTCATTTTTCTGTTTCCGTTCAATCTTTACGTCATTTGTCGTTTCAGCAGTGTTTTGATGATTAAAACATCCTTTTACAGTGTACGGTATCCAGTAAAAATGCCCCAGCGGTGTGATATATTACGGTATACAGCTTATTTGAATAATTCAAAAAATTCTATTCAGACTTCTTTGAATGTTAAATTTGACTGGCATGCCATGCATTATATCCAAGCCAGTGAAGACTACAACTTCAAGACAGCGTTGTGCGTCTACCGTGAAAATCTATACTTATCTACCGAGATACTTCTATAAGCAGAATTCATAACTGTGAAGGAGTTATCATCGTTTGTACAAGATTCTACAAATCATGCTCGTACTCGAAAACTCTCTTACACTGGTCAGAGTTTTGCCAACTTACTCGTACTATGTTTGAAGTGTTCCACTTCCGATATCTGTGCATCATCTGTGACCTCATTCAGAATGAGATTATTGATTTCAGTATATGCCGGCTACATCAGACATTCTGCTGTGTAATTCCTAGGCTCTGTGCGCAGTATTGTTGAAGGATGAGGACTGATTTGCGTTTTCGTGGGTTGCATGACTCTATCAGCCTGGAATATTTATCAAGAACAACTCGAGCGAAGATGAAAACCATAAAGTAATATCCAAACATTAAAAGAAATACATGTACCTAGCGCCAGGGAGATGAACCAATATATGCCCTTCGCTTCCAAAATTATCGTACCTGTACATTTCTTCATAATCCGCTTCAAGTGTGGCTTTATCCTGCATAGATCGTCTAATACAATCAAATGCCCCAGAGCTATCTCATGAGTGATCGGTAGACTATCTAACCACAAGTAACAAATGGTCTCACTTGTCATGCGAATTCAGTGGCGAAGGAATACGATTTGGTGTGTATGGAGCATTTGTTAGTTTAGATGTGACAAATGTAATGCTTGTATACTTGACAATCTGACATTCCGCAGACAGTTTATTCCAGCTCGAACGACCTCTACTGTCATTTGGCTATTTTTGGAAAGAAAAGCGGTTTTGGTTTCGTGGAGTAATTCGTAACCTTTGAGCGTATTTACAAAATTCATTTGGCCAACTTTGAAGTTTTTGTGAGGAAGCGACAGCTCACCAAAAAATATATGAAATATTCCTACATGGATTTGTTAATATTTGTGTTCGATTATTCACGGGATGACTACAGTCTGCCAATTTTCTGATCTGGATCATATATACAGACATCTAGGGTGAGGACCAAGAACCCAATGCTCGTCCATCGCCCAGATATGGAACACACAATGTATATTGATTCTGATAACTAAAGCTTCTGGGTTTGGTAGTGGGTCTCATATACGCCTTTTATAATCTATTTCTCTTGGATAAAAACGCTAATCACATGAATCGTCGATCAAAGAATACCAACAGGGACTAGAGCGGCTGTCTTAATGCAGTTCTGTTTCTCGTTTCTGACTCGGCCAATCTTGATGTGGCCGTATCTCCCTCACCCGGTGATAAATAATAGAGAAAGCTCTCAAATGTTTGAGTTTAATTCAATCCCGTGTTTTATCTTTCTGTATTGATTACAACTGAGTGTTAATTTTTCAAATGCCAAAATCTTTCACGAGCTCTGAAATCATTCCGGCCTTTCTCATAATAATGACCATTGTGTATGCTATAATGATACAGTGAAAAGATCGTGACTTGCATAGATCCTAGGTGATTCCATGCATGAACCACCTCCATATCGAAAAATATTTTGTCAAACAGATAAACGATTTTGAAGTTATAGAAAATCAACAGTACTGGTACATCGATCGTCCTGTCTGGCACATAGCCACTTTTGCACCCATCCCCCTAGATTTTTGATCTCTAATAGAGGATGAATCTAGCATTTGATATAACATTCTACTGTGGTAGGTTCTTCTATTCATTCTCAATATGAATTTTCCCGGCACTTTATAATAATTACGTTTATTATATAATTAGTTATGAGCTGGCATTTGATATCGACAACAAGGTCGTATAAGATGATGAACTTGCTGAAATTGCTGAACAATGTTGCTTCCCCTTTATTATATATTCCTATACGGAGGAACTAAGACATCGTAGGTGATATTATGAGAAAAAGCATAACCTGTTTCGGGATTGGTCAATAAGTGGAGGCTGGCCTGCTAGCTGGAAAATAGGGGATACATTCGTAAATGATTTATGAAAATGTCACAAGCCTCAAGTCTCTATTTTCAAAGTTCTGTTGATATTTCTCCAAGCCTTTTTTCGATTATCATTCTGTGCGGGATTGTTAAAAGATGACCGCGCCCATGAGAATTAGCGTATTTGCTGGTCAATAATATCGTTTGATTCCATACATGCAATGATACATAGTCAGGGTTTAACTATGATATGGATTTACTGCTGGCACGAACTCAGCAAAGCTGCTTCTCTGGGTAGCAATATGTGTATTTAACCCACATTTAGACATGATGAATATTTAATTCCTTTATACAACAAAGCATTCTTTAGCTCTACTAAATACACGGGATATTATTAATGGGATATTTCTTTGTTTATAGAGTTGCTTGAATTTCTCATTAAAAATATCTATGTTGAATTTGGCAACACAATATATCAACTTAATATAGATATTCCAATGGGTAGTAATTGTGCACCCGCTGTTGGCTGACCTATATGTGTTCTCTTATGCATACGACTTTATAGAGGCACTTCCAAAAAAACGAGCAATTCAAAGCCTGATCCTTCTCATTCACCAAACGCTATATACACGATCTTCTCGCTGTGGATAATCGCAATATACATGACGCAGTGAAGGATATATATCCACCTTCACTAGATTTGAAAGAAACTACAGATAACCATAATGGCACACCATAATTAGACCCATATTTCTATAGAAATGAAGCGGGCTTTCTCTCTCGTCGATTTTACGAAAAAAGAGACGATTATAATTTCGACATCCTGAGCTATCACTTTCTGGACAGCACTATTCCAGTGGGACCTGCATATGGCGTGTATATATCTCGCCTAGTAGCATTTGCTGGATCTTGTGTTAAATATGACGAAAAATAAGAGCGTAGCGTGAAACTTGTGTCTAATCCCTATTAACCCGGAGCCAGGGGCCGTATGAACCCATGTTCTTTAAGATTCTCATGGTTTTCATTTGAACAGTTACAATCGAAGCGTGACTGAGATACATCGTTCGCTAGATGACGACTTTACTACGCATATCATATGGATTAAGAATACTGATCAGCGATACGGATTTGATATTGTTGAAACATCATGCTTGCTGGAATCATTGAAAACAATTGACCGCTTCGCTCTTGCAGGAAACTATCCTATGTTTATGTATCCTATGACAGTTTTTTTAAATTTGTTGCTAATGTTGTTATATGGAATATGGAATAGGTCTTCGGATTATGTACGCGCATATTCTTTAATAAAGGACGGCTGAATAATGAATGACGGACAAGACGCTTATAATTGACCGCTCGTCACGTACGCGTGCATTGACGCACACCCACAGCGGCTTTGTGACGAGAACAGAGTTCAGAGAACAGAGAACAGAACTACTGAATTAAACACATCAATTGAAGGTTCAGATTTGGGGCCATATGTCGCATCAAAGTTGATGAGAAGACACGAAGAAGAACTTAAGCCTACATGACCTTGGCCCGTTGGTGGTTTGCTCATATCTCCGATCTACAAGAGCTTAAGAGCGGACACTTTTGGACTTTGTAGTTTATCAGATTGGGATTATTCTGAATCTATGCCCCACGCAAAGGATCATTGGTAAATTAAAAATGGCGAGAATGTGGAGTACCAGAACAATTATGTTTTCGTCATTTTCTTCAAAATCCCTGCTTTTCTACGAGGAAAAGTGGGAAAAGGCTATTTTATTTCACATCAGATTATTATTTACTAATTTATCATGTAGTTTTTCCCAAGAAACACGAAAAATAAAAAATAGAAAAATCTGACCGAAAAATCGTCTTTTTAAATAAACTTTTTAGAAAAGGACGTCATTGTGACGTCATCGTGGTGGCCATCTTAGATGTTTTTAGCATTTTTTAGTAGAGCTTGGCCCAGCTATATAGTGTGGAAAGTTTCAGCACTCTAGCCTTATGCTTAGCGAAAATATATAGGAGGCACTCCCCCCCCCCCACCAGGCGGCGGTACATCCAAATCGTCCAGGTCAGATAGGAATAATCCAACGGCATTGACTCTTGTTAGCGAGTTCATTCAGAATTGGACAAAAATGCAAAGATATCTCCATACAACACGGTCGAAATTCAACCACGATCACGCAAACGTAGCAAATCTGGCAATGACCGTATAGGACTATAACTTATTACAATCGTTCGATTTTGCGGAAACAAAATTGTGCAATTTGGGTAGACATAAACGAAATTAATGGCGAATCTTGATTTATTTTGAATGAGAATATTCTTTGCGTGGGCAAATTCCATGTTCGACCAGGGAAGCCAACGAGAACCCCGCGTCGCAGGACAAGCCCGATTCGACACACGATCGACCGTGCTTAGTGTCGAACGGAAGTGGGGTGTGCCAGGCGGTGTGTGTGTGGGGGGAGGGGGTGTCGTGTCTGTCCGGTATGAAAATTGTTTCTAAGGGCAACAAAGCTAATAAAATTAATAAGTCATCGATAGCAAAGTGCAGGATAGCCGACTTCGCTTGCAGTTTTAGCAGGTACGATTTATTGGCAGCAAAGTAGTCGGTGGGTCACTTTAGGGTGAAGATAATCAATGTTTCAGTGTACCTTCAGTCGAAAAGCACAATAAAATCATTTTGGTTGTTAAATTGTAAATTGGATGTTGGAATGTAGATGCACGGAGAAAGATCGCGTGCCAGCCGATTAAACAGATCGCGTTATCAACGCTATGTTGTTACCCCGTTCGTTAATCAGTGCCATGCCAACTTCAAATAGATGTCGATACTACGTGCACAACCTAGAAGGGTAATGTCAGTTACTTTTGCCCCCCAATTATCTCATCTCCATCGATATGCATTATAATGCTATAAACCGATTAATTTCGAAAGACATGCTTACGCGGTACGCCAGTTCCCTTGCTGTCTCTAGATTTCCGCTGGCGAAAAAGACGGCTGTAAAATTTGAGGGTTTACGATCTTTTCTGATATCAATGTTGATCTGTCATTCTGATTCAGTTTCCTTTCGTACAAGGGCTTTCAACTCCTCAACCGATGTATGGATCATCAATGACGCGCCTTTAAGTGAGAGTTTGCGAAACAGAAATTATTTGACGAACCATACTTAAATACACGTTTAGGACTTTGGGTCAGAGAAGAGTCGATAGAAGTAAGTAGGTTTCTGTATTGCTCATAGTATGGTTACACTCACCAATGTAGACAGCAGCCATTTTTAAGTCCAGTTTAAAAAACTGTGCGTATTCACTCAATTCATCAATGTAATTTCACACCGATCGTTGGAGACCAGGGATTTCAAACTTGAAACGCCTAATGAGGACGAAAGCGTCGCATGTTGAATCATTATAATAATAATAATTTCTACCAATACACTGATCAATAGAATGACATACACAGGTACATGCACACTTATCCTTGGCCAATTCTAATATTTACACATACATCATCATATTGGAGTGAGGTACATATGACACTGATCAAGTGAATGAAGACATGCAATGTGTGCATTAGCCATACTCCTACATAGCCTAACCTCACCTTTTCCCAGTCTGTCTGGTTCAGTTTAGTTCAGTAATATTACTCTGGGTAACTTAATTTTATATGCAGATGTTTTCTCCTCACAGAATTCTCGGAGCTTAGGGAAATGTGTGTTTTATGTTTTATCAGTGCCAAAAGAGTTTTGTTTTTATTCAATTTTGTGTTGATCTGGGGAATGGCTTGCAGAAAATACAGGCAACAGGACTCCTGCACTTCCAACTGATACATTACTATAACGTTAGTATCTCTCTCAGATAAAGATGAAGTAGACTCTCCTTTCAAATATTATCTGTCAAATATGCAGGTGTTATTATAATTGGTTTATTCACTGAGTTATTCCTAATAAACTCCATGGTTTATCAATCATGTTCATGACTCCAGTCCTATATTTTGTATCAGTTTTTTTTATGGTTGCATCAGCCTGAAAGAATATGAGATTCTGAGAATATGATATTCCGATAATCTGAGATTATGAGAATCTGAGATTCTGATAATCTAATCTCAGATTCTGAGATTCTGATTATCTGAGATGTTGATAATCTGAGAATCTGACATTCTGCCAGTTTCTGCTAGTAGAAGTTAAGATTTTGCAAGCTAGTTCAGAGAGTCTAGTTTGTACCGGTAGAAACTGAGATTCCACTTTGTACCTTGAACTTTATATGCACATCGCCACCAAATCATCGATTAACGCGACCGATTACATAACTGCAAGAAGACTTAGATTGGAAAAAAAACTTCGAAAATAAAACTATTATTAAATAAAAATATTGATCAAGGCTAAGATATTACATCACATCGCAATACCACAAGCAACAAAATCCAGAGCTTCCCACACCACAAGCGCGAAACTATTAATCGTATCACGTCAAACCAACATTGCAATGTGATATGAAATAGTCTGATCGAGATCCTATTCCCAAGGAATCGATTCGGAAATTCAGATCAAACCGTACATGAGTCAGCGGCCCTAATGTATTCAATAGCAGGCACGTCAGTACCAGTACCAAAACGATCAATATTTAGCCCTGTGGGTGCGGAAATTTAATTCAGGTTCACTCGGAAAAGATCACAGATGGGAGGATTTTATTTTGAAGATTTAAAGGCTCTGCAGATTACTATACAATATTTCGTTGTATAAATCAAATTCCTGCTGATCAGCATAAATAACCTAAAGATATTAGCCAAATAATCCAATCGTTCCAGTGGAATCCAGTATGGGTGCTCGGTATTCGTCCCAAAGGCGACCGTAAGTGTTTTTATAGATAATACATACATACATAATGAAAAGTCAATGTCATGTTTAGAATATGAAGATCATCGTTATGGAGCATCGAACGCCTTAGATATATGACAATTATCGATATTTGTCGATATGGTCTACCGCTATGTCAACTTCGTCATGTGTTTTACTTCAATGTCTTCGGCAATCCATCGAACTTACAGTGGAGATGGAAAATTCCGTCACGCCTATATAATGTAACCCTGATAGACTTGGATTGGTGTCAAGTGTAGACATGGAATCTCTCTCAGCAAGTTTTGTCCAAGTTGTATTGTGGTGATCATGCCTGACACCAGAACCAAGTGCAATGTGCAAATATAATCATACATGATTGAAAACGTATCGTTCGATGTGTCCTTTCATATGCCGGTGGATAGTAGTTTTGGCTCAAAACGACGATATTATTTGTATTAGATTAACCTTATCTAACAAGAACGTTCTTCCAGGTTAATAATGTCCTAAGCTAGAATCTTTGTCCTTTGAACACACGCGACTTATAGCCATGTCTTTATTGATTTGGTGCAATCTCATACCATGCTACACCCGCACCAGCAGAAATATTTTTTAAACTATAGCAGCGTCTGTCAAAACGTTAACTCCAATAGTCCGGCAGAAAGGCTCGATATTGGAGCCGAATTGCAGGAAACTCGCTGCACATGTATAATTTTTTGAGGAGGTGCCATGATTGATTTTTTTGGAAAATGAATCTTATTATGAGTGGTTGTTATGTATATTGGCTTTGCAAATGAATGCAGTGGGGTAGCTCATATATACACACTTACCTATATCCAATCCAGTCTCTAATCATACAGTATAGTTTAACCCCCCACCAAAATTTCTCCCCTATCTCCGGAACGACAACAAAATGAAAGCTGACCCTCAGTGACTTTTGAATTTATCATATTGAGGTCATTTCGAGCATATTTGCATTACAAGCGTCTAGTCCGTCATTCATAATCCAGCCGTCGTCCATTAGAGAATATCCGCGTCCATAATCCAAAGATTATGTGTTTTACTCTCCCCCGAGTAGAGGATCATGAGTAAATTCAACATGGCGGTCATGTGGGGTACCAGAAAAGTGATGTTTTCGTCATATTTCGTCCAAATTCCTGTTTTTCTTCGAGGAAAATTGGGAAAAATATATTTTATTTCAAACCCGATTATTAGTTACTAATTTATCATGCCATTTTTGCTAAGAAAACATATAAGTAAAACAATAAAAGGTCTTCCCAAAAATGCCTGTTTTGAAGATGACGTCATTGTTACGTTATCAAAGCGTACACTTTGTTTACATTTTACAAGGGGTAACGAAAATATTTAGGAGGGGGTGGCATTTCGACGCCCCCAGGCCAAGACAGGTCCCAAAAAGCCTAGGCCAGATAGGGTTTAATCAAGAAATACGTCTGGGTTTTAATGTAATCTGTTAGGAAAAGGCACAGTTTCAATCAGGATACATGATAATGATATTTATTAGAAAAGACAACAACGTTATTGTTGAATTGTTCTTTTGGCATCCCTTGGGGACCATTTCAGAATAACGATAGATGCCATAATCGCTCAGGTTGGTCAAGCAGACCTAATTTTTTTTACCTTGTTTGCAGGAAGCCATGTTGATATTGGAAAACGGGAATGTGCCAATAATCAAGATAACCTGTCACCTCCATCAGAGGATATGGTGGATACCATGAGATTCCAGCCCATGATATCTGCATATGAAGAAGGGCTATCTCGTTCTGATTTGTATGGAGACATTGGAAATGTCAGGCGTATATTTTCAGTCAACAGTTGTCTGTTTTGCTTTTTCACGGCTTCAAAAGTAAGTGAATGCACGCGGGGATACTCTTCGAATTTCTCATCTTTTTACTTTAGTTATACTTAGGTGGAGAGGGCGAAAACGTTGCACACGATATATGTATGTGTATCATGTTCTATCAGATAGTGTATAAAAAGCTAAATAAGTGCCTTGATGATGCCATTTTATGAATCGTTTTTTTTTTATTTCTGTAAATAAAGAAAGCTGTTAAGAAGACCAGGAAAATATTATTTGGTGAGAGCTGATTCGTTTTTTGTTCTTCGTGGCTGAAATATACCCTATTTTGGAAGAAAATCGTCAAAGACGAGCCTTTCGTAGAACTTCGTTGCGACTCTCTCTACGATTGAAACGAGAACATGGTTTTCAAAAGGAAAATAGTAAATATCGATGCCGATAGAAGCAACCTTATTCAAAGTAAGGTTTAATTGCCTTTTAAGGCCTGAGGATACCGCCAATCATTGGCCAAGTCAACCACTCTTCCCCCCACCCCGCGTCAAGCCAGATAGAACTACACACAGAACAATGTGGGCGAGTCATGCCAACGATCTTTTCTCGTGTCAGATCTGAACTGTTTTACATGTATGCTGACAAATGAGGCACAGCAGAACAAATCTGAAAGGCAATGTGTTCAGACATTTGACGGGGGTTAAAATTATAATCGCCCCGGTTTCCACTTCATTATTTCCAAAGATCTTATTTTAAGTGGCCATGCCCCTTCTTCATCTTCCATCCATATTAATACACCGTACATATCAGCAGGATGCGTTGTCCTTCTACCCTACATGTGTAAGCCATAGGAACAAAAGTATACTCTTAGTACATTCGCGTTTATTTCATAAAACACAGACATCATTTTCATATTTGTGTTGTGTAGATGGTTCCTCGTCCCACCGAATGCCTTTCATACAAGTACGACTTTTCCTAGATTGAAACGATGTTGTTACACTCAATATAATTCGTGCTATTTTAGAGTCACCAGAAAAGCAAAATACTTCGAAAGCAGCTGCAATCCGGATGCCCAGGTGCAACCTCAAATCAATACGAACTCAAACAACATTGCAAGTTTAAACGGCTAACAGCATCGGTAGCTGTCTCTTGAAATATACCTGGATCTTCGTTTCCGATGCAATGTCAATGAAACTGCTACTTGGAAAATGTTTCCAAAGTTAAATTATTATCAGAAAATAATTTATAGATCAGTCGGTATCCGTACACAACTTTTATGAATGCGGATTAAGAAGAGACCACTTGATGCATAGGGTAGTAGATATCTCTAGAATCATTTAGTTTAATTCTGGAGAATCAGTAACAATATCTCCGCAATAATGCCACTTATAACAGTTTTACTCGAGACGCACGGAACAAACTAGAATCTCAAGTAATAAATGGACGAAAACGTATCAATATTTGTCAGGTTTATTATCTTTGATGATCGTGTATCCGATATCCGTGTACCGTATAATGGATTTCAGTAGTCTTTGTTTAAAATAAAAATGATGTGGATGGAAATATCTGTAAAAGCAAAGGCACTGCCTACATGTACAACTGAAACTTTGGCAATTAAAACAATCGATTCATTAATCGGCATTTAACCCTAGCTGGGACGTATCCTGGCCTTGGGGGTGGGGGGGATGCCGACCCCCCCCTAATTATTTTTCTTACCCCTTTCCACACTATACCCTTTGGTCAAGATCTACCAGAAAATGTAAAAAAAATTCAATTCATTTTCGAAAACGGCATTTTTTGGTGGATTTTTCGGTCGGATTTTCCGAATTTTTTATTTATGCAATTTCTCCGCAAAATCTGCATGATAGATTAACAAATATTAATGTGATGTGAAATAAAATAATTTTTGCTCACTTTTCATCGCGGAAAAGCAGAAATTTTGAAGAAATATGACGAAATCATCACTTTTCCGGTATCCCACGTGGCCGCCATCTTGAATTTACCCATGATCCTCTGCTCTGAGGGGTGGGCATTATGATAAGCTATAAAGTCACGGAGTTTCGGCTCTCCATTTTTGGTCGTCCCGGAGATAGCGCAAAAAGTTTGGTAGGGGGGCCATTTCGCACCCCCCGCCCCCTCAGGTCAGGTAGGGCTAAGCAACTCATCCGCTGAATTGCGAATTGTTTCGGTCGTAGATTGGGACTGGCTATGATTATGTACAAGATCCATATAAAATGGACTTAAAGGCAACATTGAAAGGGTGGGGGAAAACGAGGCCGGAGTACTGACAAGAAGTCATATGAACCCACAGACAAATATACTGACTTTATATTTCCAAAAACACAACAGGAACCAAAACGGATCACTGTGATGATTTCTCCAGTCACGTGTTAATTGTAGATGGTCATGTAGGCATACGGAATGAAATGACCACACCGCCCCTCGCACCGGTTCGAGCAGTATTAGATACAAATATTTCAGGGCAATGATGTAATAGCCATATTAAGTCATCTGTTGGAAAATGATGAACTATGTGACCGCAAGATAGCACAAAAATGGCCCAAAGGAGGAAGTACATGTAGTTCGGGAAATACTGAAATGACGTTGACAAAACTAGGAAAACTGTTCTTACGCAATCTCATTTAGACCAGGTTTAATATTTATTATACCGGCACTAGTTGTCAACATAGAATTGCGATTTAAACAAATGAAACTGGATATATTATATATTAAGCTTTGTAATAACTATGATAACCAAGCTGCCCAAAGCCACCATACAGAACGCCGGTAAAACGAATAAGATGTCAGGAACACATACATATATTTTGGTAGAAATTGTTCCGAATCATTAGTGAGGTTGAGAAATTTTTTATTTTCATTTGAAAGTTGAAGATGGCCCCCTCTTTCACGTCACAGATTGAGGATCGATACGTGTTGATTTTCTCGTGTATTGTGAGTTATTTAACACTTACATGTTCTAGTCTGACCATTAATTGGGAATGATTCGCCAGTTTAAATACCTATACGCCCGTGTCTGAATATATGACATATTTCATAACATTGCTCCAGTCGAAATAACGTGAATGGAATATGCCATCATATCACAAATTAATCATCATGGACGAGCCAATCAAGCTGCAAAGTGTTGCAAAAATGAACAATTCAGCAGCTATACCGCTGGAGTGGCATCATGATACTCAAAAGCGTAAGACGTAGTAGAGAAGGGCCGTTAGAACTAAATACCCCCACGAGCTGCTGTCCAGATGTATTTGTGAAGGACCAGTAAATTTATGAAAAATAGATAAATTATTCTATTTATTATATCTGTAATTGTATTTTTTAGATCAATCTAATAAAAATCGAATCTTTTCTGCTGGCTCATTTGGGTGTATAGGAGTATGATCTATCTGGCTAGCATCCCGATTTCTCTTCGTAGTGGATTGTTATACTCCTGGAGTATATTTATTTTATTAATTGCTTTAATTCTTGTCATTATATGTATTGACGGTTCTGTAAACGGGTAATTGCTTATAACAACCGCTAAGGTTGCCTTGACATGTGAAGATGGTGTTTTCCAACTAGATCTCTAATCCTTTCACTCTTGTCACACATGGATTCGCCCTATGTAGTTTTCAATTGTCTGACCCCGATAGGCGGGATTGCTGTGTGCGGGACAATGGAAGTCGTACATCATGACATGTGCTTTAATTGTTGGCATTCCTGGGTGGAATAAATGACCATCGAACTGTTGATTTGATTCTTGGACTTTTGATTATATAAGTACCGCTGCGAATACCATTCTAGCCGCCCCAGTATAAGATGGTGGAGACCCTAAAAACTGTTTCCAGTTTCGTGCTGTTTTGTTTCCGGTCACAACAACGACGGCATGTTGTGGACTTTGCGGGATGGTATGTACAAGTGTGAAGATGTACACTGAGGACGTATTCACGTTCTACAGAGCCAGATCATATTATTATTGGTGATATCTACCCGCATATGTTGTATGGCGACTTCGTCGGGAAGCGCCGATGAACTGAACTCTACTCTGACGCAACGGATGATCTTTTCGGACAATGAATTTGATGCTGACGATCTTCCATTCTCCAACCCTGTGTGGGGAAGCACGCTTCACGGTACAGTAGCTCCGTCATTTGACTCTAATCTAGTACGCAATATTCAATCACACATTCCCCAAACACGCAAGATGAATAACTATATCCCTGTTGAACTGCCAAAATTTAAGGGACAGGCTTGTGATAATGCAGAGAAGTTTTGTGTGAATTTCAATCTTTCGCCACCTTGAACGACAGAGCCAGACCATATTATTATTGGTGATATCTACCCGCATATGTTGTATGGCGACTTCGTCGGGAAACGACGATGAACTGAACTTTACTCTGACGCAACGGATGATCTTTTCGGACAATGAATTTGATGCTGACGATCTTCCATTCTCCAACCCTATGTGGGGAAGCACGCTTCACGGTACAGTAGCTCCGTCATTTGACTCTGATCTAGTACGCAATATTCAATCACACATTCCCCAAACACGCAAGATGAATAACTATATCCCTGTTGAACTGCCAAAATTTAAGGGACAGGCTTGTGATAATGCAGAGAAGTTTTGTGTGAATTTCAATCTTTCGCCACCTTGAACGAGTTAGACACTTCTGACGAGACGGCTTCTAAACGCTTGATAGCGGCATTCATCTCCATTTAGCGGGTCCCGCCCTGATATGGTTTACCTCTTTACCAACGCGTGAGAAAGAAAGTTGGACTGATTTGGAAAAGGCATTTTGCTCTCGATATATCAGCGCAGATGTGAGCTCAAACACACACCTATGGTTGAAGCTGAACTATTTTTGAAATTAGAACTTCAGCCAGAACAATCTTTGGACGATTACCATGGTTTGATTGTCGAAAAAGCCTTGAAATTACAGAAACAAGATCGCGACATTCTCACGAAATCTATTGAGGGGCTTCCCAGACAGCTTGCTTTCTTTGTACGTGCTAACAATCTATGTACGCACCTTGATGCACTCATAACTGCAAAAATGGGTGAAGTTCATGGCTATCGGAGCACGTCAAACACTGTACAAACCGTGGCTAGTGCTGTACACAATTCTGACTCCCCCTTGATTCCCCCACATGCAACCGCAGCGATTCCCCGGTCTGACATTCACATTCTACGGAGCCAGATAAATGATCTTAGCACGAAATTAGCTTCATTGTCTGCGCGTGTGCCCTCTACCCCACAAGCTCAACCTGGCCCAGCTTTGACCACTGAAAGAGTAGTATCACATGAGCAGATCAAGTGTTTTTTGTGCAACGGATCCTCGCATGTGCGGCGTCAGTGCAATTGGGTCAATGATGGTCGCCCACCACGCCCGGATTTGAAATGTCAGGTTTGCGCTCAAAATGGCCACGCAGCTTTGAGTTGTCGTCTGATCGCGGTGCGTGCACGAGAGGATGTCACCCAGCCGGCGCCACCTGTACCCCAGCCTTACTGCCCACCTGTTATGCCTCCATATCTACCACCGGTTCAGGGAAACTCGTGGAACCCGGGGGACACTGTGTGCGGTCGTCCTGGAAGGTGAATAATGAACAGCGCCGATATCCTAGCCAAGCACCGGTGAGATGGCACGCCAGCAGGTCTGTCAGTTGTGTGTCTCAAGAACTGCCCAACGATGGATATAATCAGAACTCTGAACAGTGTGAACCAGTGAGTGAAACAGACAGTAATGACACTGACTCTCAGTTTGATGATTCTTCTAGTGACTTTAATCAGTTTATGTATCTGTCTGCTAAATTTCACCACACTGAAGTGTCTGCTCTGCTTGATCCAGGTAGTAGTATCAACTTGATTACAAGCGTCTAGTCCGTCATTCATAATCAAGCCGTCGTCCATTAGAGAATATCCGCGTCCATAATCCAAAGACCTATTCCATTTTCCACATAACAGTATTAGCACCAAATTCAAAAAGACAATCATAGTATACATAAACATAGGCTTGTTTCCTGCAAGAGAGAAGCGGTAAACAGTTTTCAATGATGCCGGCAAGACATCATGATGTTCAAAAAACATCAAATCCGTATCGCTGATCAGTATTCTTAATCCATAATATTCGTTGTAAAGTCGTCATCTAAAGAATGATGTATCTCAGTCACGCTTTGATTGTGACTGTTCATATGAGTACCATGAGGATCTTGACGTACATGGGTTCATACGGCCCCTAGCCCCGGGTTAAGCGGAATTAGACACAAGTTACGAAACGTAGCGCCATAGATCTTGCACGCTACGTTCGTATTTTGCTATCAGCATGCGATATGTATCGCCAAATTTGAGAAACTTTGAGTGGAGGCGCTTGGTGGAATAGCCCTGTTTTATAAGTTTCTGCAACAATGTTTTGTGACGTTGATTAAAATCATCACATTTAACACAGGATCTAGCAAATGCTACTAAGCGAGATATGTATACGCCATATGCAGGTCCCACTGGAATATTACTGTCCAGAAAGGGATAGTTTACGATGTCGAAATTGTAATCATCTCTTTTGTCATAAAGTCGACGAGAGAGAATGCCCGCTTCATTTTTATAGAGATAGAGATCTAAATAAGATGTGCCTGTAGGGCTATCTGTAGTTTCCTTCAAATCCAGTGAAGGTGGATATATATCCTTCACTGCGTCATTTATATAGCGATTATCCACAGCGAGAAGATCGTCTATATAGCGTTTGGTGAATGAGAAGGAACGGGCTTTGAATGGATCGGTTTTTGAAAGCGCCTGCATATAGTCATATTCATAAGAGAACAGATACAGGTCAGCCAACAGGGGTGCACAATTAGTACCCATTGGAATACCTATATGCTGCTGATATATTGTGTTGCCAAATTTCACATAGATATTTTTAATGAGAAATTCAAGCAACTCTATAAACAAAGAAACATCCCATGAATGATATCTCTTGTATGTAGTAGAGCTAAAGAATGCTTTATGGCTTCCGACATTAATATATCTACGATCAGTTTTCTTGAACACAGATACTATTAATGAACTTAGACGGTCAATAAGGTCCTGATGAGGGATTGTAGTATAGAGAGTCGAGAAATCCCATGTGGATACATGTCTGTACGGTATGTGATCTTTAGCATCAAGCTCTTCCGTACGACATTTTGAGTTTTTCAATATCCACATACATTCAACGCCAGAGTTCTTAGAAATAGGCAATACCTTTCCCAAAATGCTTTTACTTCCTGAAGGGCCCTCGTCAATAGGGTTGAAAGAAGCCTGGTGGTGCAGCTTCTAGAACCAGCTATGAATCTAGCTTTGTATGGTGATTTATGCATTTTGGGAGTCCAGTATATTTTTGGTATGTCGTTATGATTGGTTGGCAGACAAATACCTCTTTCCCTGAGAAACTTTTTGTGATTGTTAAATAAATCTTCCAGAGTAAATGCAGTTTGGGAGTAAGTAGACGTATTTGATGAAAATATGTCTACACTCAATTCTTTAACCAGCACCTGGTAATAGTAATATTTACATATGAATATTATATTATTCGGAGCTTTGTCTGCTGGGACTATGACGAATTTACTCTGGAGATTTGCTAGAACTTCTTGCGAATTGAGGTTTCTCAGAACTTGTTTTGTTTGGGGAAGAGTACTTCTGTCAATATGGCGGATTGTTTCAACGACCTTGCTCTTGGTGAGGTCCAGCCAATCAGCGAGTACTGTAGGTTCAACTTTTTCTCGCTTAGACCAATCAATAACGTACTGTTCCAATGCAGGCAGGACTATCTTCTGGTCGGCCTTCAGATTTATTCTTCTTGGCTCTCTATATTTAGGTCCCTTCATCAGGAGTAATTTCAGATCCTTATCACTCACCACATCAAGGTCACCAGTCACAATATGTTTGCATGGTGTATAGATAAAGTTCGACGATTCACAATCACAACTATAGCCTCCTGACGTGTATAAGTTGCAGTCAAACTCTTGGACAGCATTGTCACATGTCACATGATTTATATGCATCTATTCCATCCCATTTGAAATCAAATATTACTCCTTTGTCTTTTTCCAATATCCGTCTAGCAGACAATTCTAGAGTTGATGTGTTGGGTACTGCTAGAGTGAAAGTGAAACTACCCTGTGGTAAACACTTCACAGCCTCTCATTTTCGGTACCGATTTCTTGCGGCGTAATAGATTGGTTTTGAATTTCAATGAAAATTTTTGTCAAATGACAAATGCCAAGGTAAAGAGTAAACGTCGTATCGATTTACCACCATGTACTGAAGTACTTGTTTGGGGTAAAGTGCCAAAGGCTTTGCCTCATGGAACTCAAGGTGTTTGTACTGGTCACAACCAGATAGTAGGGAAAAATGTGTTAACTTCTAAAGCTGTTACTGTTGTGTCACGATTTCATACTGTCCAGTCAAACTGTTGAACCCTACAAATGACCACATAATGTTACCTAGAGGTACCACTTTGGCACAGTGTTAGCATTGTACCAGTACCAACTGTTTCCCATGCTAATGTTCCGGAGGTAAATCACGTGATTCTTCATGACACCCCCCTCCACCCCTGATGATTTTTTTTTGTCTTATTTTGACTTTTCTGCATGTGATTTGCCTCCCAGTGATTTGGATAAACTTTTTGCTTGTTTGTGTCACAACAAAGATGTATTTGTTACTGATGAGAATCCAGCACTAGCATTGACCCATCTGGTGGAACACCAAATTCACTTCAAACCGGACGCGGTATCGAAACTACAACTTCCGTATCGTTTGTCGCCCGAAAAGCGCGAGATCTTGCGCCATCAGTTAGACCATTTATTGGCTCAGGGTATCATTGCCCCTGTGAGTGAAAAGGACGACGTACCCATTACTAGCTCCATTGTCCTAGTGACTAAACGTGTACCTCAGTCCGCCAGTGTACCGCTTACCCCTGCAGCTAGTCTATCTCAGTATCGATTCTGCTGTGACTTTCGATATTTGAATTCTCAGACGCAGGACTTCCGGTACGCCATTACCGATCTTCAGGAACTAACAGAGTCATTTTCCCAGACGAAACCAGCTTTCATCAGCTAAATAGATCTCAGTTCCGGATTTTTCCAAATGCCAATTGCTGCAGAATCACAGCGCTACACTGCTTTCAGTAGTTGTTTTGGGACCTATATGTTTCGTCGTTTGCCGATGGGACTCGGCACATCGCCGAACAGTTTCCAACTTCTTATGCACAAAGTACTTCATGGTCTCACATTCCTTTCTGTCCTATGCTACCTTGATGACGTTTTAATATTTTCGGAGACATTGGATGCTCATATTCGTGACTTACAGGAAGTGTTTGATCGCATGCGTGCCGCCGGTTTGAAGTTGGGACCGAAAAAGTGTGTATTCGCGCAACCTCGCTGTGTGTTTCTGGGTCACGAAATATAACAGAACGGTATACGTGCTCCACGTGATCGCGTGCAAGCTGTGCAGGAATTTCCCGTTCCCAATTAGGCCAAGGAATTGCGGAGGGCAATGGGTTTATTGAACTGGTTCAGAAAATTCATACCCAGTTACAGTGCGATTGCTCAGCCCTTAAACAAACTGTTAGGCAAAGGAGTACGGTTTGTTTGGACAGAGGTGCATCAAAAGGCTTTTGACGAGTTGAACACATTGCTACTGAACTCTCCTGTGTTAGCCTTTCCGAGATACGACATTCCATTTCAAATATCAGTAGATACGTCCAGCAAAGGAATCGGCTACATGTTATATCAAGTATATCCAGCAGATGAGCTTGACGAAGAGTTGGACGATAGGGAACGCGTACGCGTAATTCGTTTCGTTTCCAAGGGTTTGAACAGGTATCAACAGTCCTACGGCCCAACGAAGTTGGAGTTGCTTGGTATGGTTACCAGTGTGTTGGACTGTGCATCATATGTGAGAGGGAGATCGTTCATTCTTGAGTGTGATCACCAAGCCCTTAGACCTCTTTTCCAGAAGAAAATGAAGGGGGCGATATACGAACGCTGGCTCGCAATACTCCAACAGTTCACTTTTGAGATCAAATACAAGCCGCAGGCACAGATGTGCGTCGCCGACGCGCTTTCACGATGCCATCCCAATCCGTGCTTTGGTGCACCGACCCAGAGCCCGGATGAAGCCGACGAGTTTTTCCCTTACGTTCAGAAATCCAGAGGACCGATCACATTCCCGGAAGGTCAACAATTACAGGACTTAATGGGAAATAGGTGTTCCGAAGTTACAGATCCCTCTGTACAAAGTGAAATAGACAGTTCTCCTGGGTGTGAGATGGTTAACTGTGTGCAGAGCTCGTGTGAGCCCTCTGATACTGATGGCTATGACGCAGACACGGAAGATGTCAGAAACCAGAACGCTGTCCAGGACAAACCTGATGATGCCGAGAACTTACTTAAATCGGCAGCAACGATGCAGGGGTATGAAACTTCTGTTGGTGTACTGTCGATGGCTGAACAGTTACCTGAAATAGACTTGTTGAAACGATCGGATTTCAGTGTTCAGTGAACTGCCGAACGCGGACCCAGATTTGCAGCCATTGCTGAATTATTTGAATCAAGATGAGCTGCCGGAGTCTCAGAAGGCCGCTCGTAAGATCTTGTTGGAGTCGGCTGGCTACATTGTGGTACAAGGACTGTTGCTCCATGCTAGGGTGGCCAAGGCTAAGAGAACCACACACCTATCACATTACCAGCTAGTGTTGCCAGGGACTGTGCTGTACTTGTATCATGACTCTGTGATGGCAGGACATGATGGAATCGACTATACCATCGATCGGATTAAGGAACATTACTTTTTCAAGGGAATGAGTAAAGCAGTGTCTGATTACGTGAAATCGTGCGATGCATGCCAGAAACGCAAGACAACACAGAATCATACCAAGTCTGGCATTACAGCACTTCCTGTACCCAAGGGTCCCTTTGAAGTATGGCAAGTAGATCCGTATGGGCCTTTGCCCATCACTCCACGCGGTAACAGTTATGTATTTACAGCCACTGACATGTTCAGTAGATACATATATGCCTTGCCGTTGGCCAACAAGGATGCGCTGACAGTCTCTACTGCAGTATTTAAGCTGTTCACCACTTTCGGAGTCTGCAATACAATGGTGAGTGACCCCGGTTCTGAGTTCACTGCCGAGGTGACGCGTGACGTATGTCGACGTCTTGATGTGGATGAGCAGTTTACCCCCAGCTTTATGCACCACTGTCTCGGGGCCCATCCTACTGTCGCGGAGCATCTAACACCTTATGTCGAGAGAAATCGGAATTCATGGGAGGAGAGCTTACCTGGGGTGATGTTCGCGATGAACTCTGCAGTTAGTTCCTTCCATGGCTTTTCCCTTTTGAGGTACTGTACGGGCAAAGGCCGAAATTTTCGCTGTCTGGAGTTGCTAGTACACTCTTGAGTGGTGCTAAGGCGGACATCAAGGGCTATCTGCAGATTTTGACCTCGAAACTAGGTCTATCAGAGAGCAAGTACGCGAGAATGCTCTGAAAATTCAACAGAAAATGGTTGACCGGGCCAATGCCAAGATTAAGACACTGGACATCGTGGAAGGAGATTATGTGTACTTGATAACGAAAACAAATGGGGTTAGAGGGAAACTACAAAACAGGTACTCTGGCCCCTTTGTCATACGGGAGATAATGAGCCCACACTTGGTTCGGCTACTTAACCCTCGAACAGGGCGGTTGAAAAGTGGACGGGTACACATCGATCGCCTCAAAGTGGCGTATGTTAGACAGCCAAATCCAGTTCCCTATTTCTGTGATCGTATCGTGACTAAACACGACCAGGACGAAATAGTCGATCTGTCGACCACGAGTAGTGAATCCGAAACTACTTTCGGTCCGGTTAGTGAATTCATTAGGCAGCGCAGTAAGCTACGTCCTCAGCGGGTTAGACGCAAACCTGCCAGATTCCGAGATTCTAGTCATGTGAATCCATGTGATTTGTCGGAATTAGGATCGACATCGCAGGGGTATCAGAAAATCAAACGGGTCCTCGGACAACGGAATGTAGATAACTCGAAAGAGCATTTGGTACAAATTAGGGGCGAGCCAGCACAGAAAGCTCTTTGGGTAAAGGCCTCCAATCTTGATTCTGAGGCCAAGAGAGCCATTATATTGCATCCTCCAACAGTGGTGGATTTGTAAGTTGTATTATTGACCTCAGTAAGCTCCACACACTAGCAGTATTGACCTCGGCCATTTTTGCATGCTTAATAATGATCACAGAATGTATATTGTTTGAATTTCATGCCTTGCATTACATTATTGTTGTATGTATGTAAATGAAATATTATTGAAAGAGTGTTGTGGATAAAGACTGCTAAGGTAAATGTTTGTTTATATTATGGCACACCATGGTAATGGCATGTCTCTCATTCTGCCAACAGTTATCATTATGGGATACTCATTGATGACATATCTGTATACATGTGTCTGTAATAATGGTAATACCCATCATGTCGGTTAATATATGGAGTTCTATCTTGCCAGCTATATTATGTGTCAGAATAGGAGTTGTTGTCTACCTGTGATATAACTGAGTGCTAGTGTTCGTGCGTGTCCTGATCACACACGCGATTGCTAGGTTGTTGCGTTTTTATTGTTGTTTCGTATTGATAGGGTTACTCCCCGCTGAACTATAGCATGTAAAATATGGTTTAAGTTGTAGACTCGCTCGAACATAACTGATGAATATGTTTGTCCTGGAAGAATGAATGGAACTTACTGGCACTTCTAACGGATCAGGTTTTTAGAATGTAATGAGGGTTCGTGAGCTGTCAGCCAGATAATTTTGCCAGGACAATCATTGCTTGTAACCATTTGTCTCCCTGTCCAACTGCTTCACTATTGCTCCTTCTTTTATTTTCTTGATGAACTGTATTCATGGTTTGGAGAAACGTTTTTTTTATGAAGCATAGGATCTTTGAAATTGGGTGTTGATGATGTTATTGCTGAAACGTATGTCGGTTCAACTTGTGGTTCTGATTTGGTATGATATGCTAACACAGAGATTGAAGGAAACTGAATTATTGGTGTTTAAAGCAGTTAATTGTAACATTTGAGACAAATGTTTTTGTTGCCGCCGATGTTATACTCCTGCAGTATATTTATTTTATTAATTACTTTAATTCTTGTCATTATATGTATTGACGGTTCTGTAAACGGTTAATTGCTTATAACAACCGCTAAGATTGCCTTGACATGTGAAGATGGTGTTTTCCAACTAGATCTCTAACCCCTTCACTCTTGTCACACATGGACTCGCCCTATGTATTGTTCAATTGTCTGACCCCGATAGGCGGGATTGCTGTGTGCGGGACAATGGAAGTCGTACATCATGACATGTGGTTTAATTGTTGTCGAGTTTGTGGACAAGTTTTGGCATTCCTGGGTGGAATAAATGACCATCGAACTGTTGATTTGATTCTTGGACTTTTGATTATATAAGTACCGCTGCTAATACCATTCTAGCCGCCCCAGTATACGAGGATTCAAGCCACATCAATTGGGTTGGCTCAGCCGAATCAGATTCCACGCTGGTGGTATAGCATTTGCCGTTGCCCCGGTCTAGCCGGTGTGGCGCCATAATTCGGGACAGATATATGGACTATTCTTTGAATGAGAGTGTGTACATGTGAGTGAGTTAGGTTTTAACGTCGCGTTCAGTGTTATTTCGACAATAACTAACTACTATATGATTAGCTTGACATGTGCGACTATCTATGTACAGTCATCATGTAGAGGAAATTAATCTTCCTCTCGTAACAACAGATATGGTGCAGAACGCATGCTGCTCACCCACTTGGTGTTTCTGATATCAATCTTGGGGTAAATGAAAAATGTGGTCATATACCCCTCCCCAACTATACGTGGATTAGTCCAAATGCGACCGTGATGTCATAATGCTATTAATTATTCATGCATGGGCATACTGGGCATACCGAACATCAAATTCGATTGAGCTAATTATAATCCTATAGCGAAATATACGATTGGATATTAATTTATGAAGATTGAGTCCAGATTCATTACATAAAATGAACGCTATCCCAATAGTGCTAATGTGTATGAAAACAATAACTTAAAAAACAAACCAGTCTTATCTGTAATTGTACGGCACACTATTGCCTATTCATCGATAAATGGATGACAACTGAAACAATATCTTGGTTCTAAATACGGAAAAAATCATTTGAATTTGCATACCGTAACTACATGATACCATTGTTGCCGACACAGCTTCGACCTCCTGTCACCAAAATCAGCGTTTACGACGCGAGTAGCCTCAACGTTTCTGGCGCTTTTGTTTCACGTTACATTCTGATGTGATTGAAGGCATATCTCGGATGAACTAGGCGATGTTCAGACTAAAGACTCGTTTTATTGACGGAACAACGAGTTTGAACTGAATCTTGTATTTTCAATAGTATCCAGTATAGCACCACCCCGACTTCCGTTTATAAAGAAGGCCTCTCAATACGTGCAATGGATAGTCATACGGGACACCAACTATTAAATGGTCGAGTTATTTTATTGCCCTAGTCAATCAATTGTCTCAGAGAATGAACTCTCGGAGGTAATCTTGCACTCCAAAGCATAACCCAATGTCGACAAATAGTTGATTTGAATCACATTCATAGTTTCAACCCTTTGAAGAATTTTCTCTGTTAGCGGAAACGCGAGAATAAAACTGGCAGTACATTGTCATTTGATTTGAATGCTTCGATGTCTGACGATGGATCATGTTTTCATGAAGACGAGCAGTGCAGACAACCTTCGACACAGACACAGGACACCAGAGATGCTGTCATATTGCTGACCTACCCTGGAATTATTTCAGACATTGTACGTACGAGCAAAATTGAATAAATCGTCTTGTGAAGGCCTACTTTCAGTCTGTAATAACCTTAAGTATTGTATGTAATTGTTTTCATGATGTTTCCTTCGTGACGACGTTATAATTATTTTTAGTGCTTATACTACGTAATATTGAAACAGACGAGAGAAAATTATAGAGCAGTTGTGACGTGGTACAACATAGTTATTAACTCTCTCGCTTGAATATGCCATTATCAGTATAGGTATGCGGGCATATGCATCGTCTGAGTCATCGCATGACTGGTGAAGTCTCAGAACGTCTTCTAGCATTCATAGACCACTCCAGTGAACATGGTGCTCTGACATTTCTCTTCAAGCATACTCTAAGTTTTTGTAATATCTTTCGTTTAAAAGCCCAGGCACATCATTGGCAATCCAGTTTAACGAAGAATACTCAGCTTGGGGGCATTAATTTAAGAAATAATGTTTCCATAGGCGTGATAAATCGTTAATTTACGCACGGTTAGTGTGGGAAAGTTTATATTTTAGGGCGAGGACAAAGTCCGCGCCCTAAAATTTATAAACTTTCCCACACTAACCGTGCGTAAATTAACGATTTAGCACGCATATGAAAACATTATTTCTATTCTATTGCACTACTCAAATTGATTATCAACAAAGATTACAATGAAAGATTGAAAAAAATATGGTAAACGTTCACAACCTTTCTTCCCTTTGTTGAAATGTGCCGTCCGCTTCAGTTGGCAGCGTGTCAATATCAATGGACGAGTTTATGTGGGCTCAGAAGGGGGCGCAGTGAAACCTACATGCATACAAGCCTATTTGTGTGGCATTCTTAATCAATCACGATGGAACCAACAGTTAAACTTTAGACAGAAATTTACGTCTTTAATAAATATTAATTTACAGCTTTTTCTCAAACAATGAAAAATGTTGCCAGTATTTATTTAACTAAGAAGGAAATTTATGTTCACGGTGCTATTGGAAACTTTGGCATTTTGGGAAAACCGTCAAGATATGATGACTGTGGAACAGATGTGAAATTAGTGTCGTTTGTAATTTCTGTGGCCTGTAATCGACATCGCATCAATGATAGACGCAGAACCGTGGCAGTTGTTGATCTCATACAATGGTTGGTGTAACGAGTAATCTTTAGATGTATTTATTTATAAGACTTGATTATAATATAAAACGAATTTGATACCTTTAAATATCCATATTTTCTATTTCGTTTGCCTGTCGGTCCCAGGCTCATTCTCTTAATTTCTCATCGTCAGCGGAGAAAAATCCACCTTTGTTCAGCTGATCACACTCGTGTTGTGTCTCATTTAAAACAGCAAGAAGAGATTCATCATCTGCGTCTCTCATGAACTTTTCGATCTCAGCTTCTCTAGATAATTCATACTGAAAGCACGTCTTGTTTCTCCTGTTTCTTATTGTGTACACTCGTATGCTCCAATTGGTTTGTAAATATTTGCGATTATACATTCTCTGCCTTTAAAATAAACTAAAGTTCCTACTTGCAGTGTATGGATCCATTCTATTTGTTTATTCGATTGTACAGGCAGACGAGACTTTGTCCTGCAATTTATCACCCGCCCTGTGAAATGGATTCTTCCGAGTGAACACCTGTGCGTGTCAAGATCACGGGTGTAGATTTCATACGTCACGAAGTTCTGAACCGTGCTAAATCGTGTAATAATTGCACGGTTATCAGTGTGTAATAGGTGTAAGTGTTATAGAATAGATGCTTGTACTTTTGCTACTCTTATTGTTAATCCATAATTAGTAGCGTTGTACGAGAAAACCCAGAAAAACCAGAACCACAACCTCACAGGTGCTCCTGCGTTGCTTTTCGTCTAACATGCTTGTTAAAATAAGCTATTATGTCATATAGTATAGTCTATATTGAATTTGAAGATCAGTGATCTATAATTACAAGCGTCTGGTCCGTCATTCATTACTCAGCCGTCGTCCATTAAAGAATATCCGCGTCCATAATCCAAAGACCTATTCCGTATTCCATATAACAGTATTATCACCAAATAAAAAAAAACAGCAATCATGGTATACATAAACATAGACTGGGTTCCTACAAGAGAGAAGCGGCCAACAGTTCTATACACTGTTTCCGGTGTGGCGTATTTGCTTGTGGAACGAGTTGCAAATGTCAGTGCACGTCCAAAACTATCTTAGCAAAGAGACGAATAACACGCCATTAATTAAATATATGTTTGTCAATTTTGTTGAGGTAAGTGGTTTGAGAAATAGCGAGCGTGGTCCCTGGACACATTGAACATTAGGATTCAGAATGAATTATTCTCGGCTGACATACGTTAATCAGGTTTTCTAAAACATCCCTCTCCCGGCACACACAGCGAACCTGTGGCAATACATCATGATCCCTCCTGTCCTACCCTTTCAAGCGCCGGTAGAATGAACCACTCACATATTCACATCCATGTTTGCATTCCAGGTTTTCCAGTAGGTTTTGCATGTTCGACGTGTTCTCTACTGAGAAATGGGTTCCGTATACATCATCTGGTAGGGTCAGATCAGTTGGATGGGTGATACTTCAAACATCTATCATTTACCGGCAAAAACGTATTTGACCTCATTTCTTCTAGTGATATTTTACAGTATAAAACGTTTTCCTCGTTTCCTCGCAAATTAGGGTAATCCATATTTGTTTCACAGATTTGACAGAATTAGTGACTTACTCGGCTAAACGATATACCGTATTTGATGCGGATTATGAAAACATCTATTGTGATATGTAGTCTACTATTTCCCACTTAACAGATTCACATCCTCATATAAAAAAAACCTCTTACTTTTGGGAAGTAATTATTTTAGCTTCAAATGGTCAAATGGCTGGTATTCAACTACACTATACACAGTCAAAATGATAGCTGACAGACTATGAGACTTCACCAGTTTCTGCCGGTAGAATGAAAGCTTTTGCCACTTACATGTGGGTGAATTAGCCAATAACACTGTACCATTATTGACTCTGGATACGTTGTCTAATAATTGTTGTCCACCGATTGTCCGATCTGACAGCTTATGGATTTGGCAGCTAGTCTTGTACACGATATATCACCGAAGCAAGCAATATGATATCCATTTCTCTTGGCTTATCACAGTTTTTCCCTGTTTGTCCATTCCTAATAATAACAACTATATCAGAGAATATCAACGGAGAAAACTGTCGCAATGCAATTCAGCGCATAACATGACATGGCCTTTGATGATGGCGATATAAGTTGCCGACAGGGTAAACTTTAATTCTTTGAAAGGCCATCCTAATTAATATACATTTATCTATGAGGTTGTGAAAATGTTATACCGATTTGGATGTGTAATATTTTGAGGACATGCTATCTTATTTTATCGCTCACAATATGCATCACAATCTGACAAGCCGATCTGTCTTCGGATATTTCGTTATACCGATACATCAGTCCCACTACTGAAATAATTTCATTGTACATCTATCTTCTTAGAGATCACTTTCGACAAATGAGGTTGACTATCTTATTCCTGTTTTTCTTATACAACTAAAATATGTTGATATTAACCCTACTAGGCCTGGGAGTCATTATGCCTCCCCCCCCCCCTCCCTACCAAACTTTTTACCATATCTCTGGAAGAACAAAATAATCAGAGCTGATACTCCGTTAATCTGTAGTTTATCATATTGGGGTAATTTTGTGTCTATTTCCATAATCCCCGAGCAGAGGATTATGGGTAAATTCAAAATGGCGGCCATCGGGGTATCAGAGAAGTGATGTTTTCGTCATTTTTCTTTCAAATTTCTGGATTTATTACTTACTAATTTATCATGCAGTTTTTGCGAAGAAAATTCATAAAAGAAAAATTCTTCTGACCGAAGAATCGACCAAAGGTGTTTCTTTTGAAGAAAATTCATAGAAGAAAATTTCTTCTGACCGGAGAATCAACAAAAAATGCTTCTTTTGAAAACCACGTCACAATGGCGTCATCAAAGCAGCCATCGTGGATTTTTGTTACATTTTCTGTGCGAGTTTGGCCCAAGGTAAGTTTTTGACCAAAGATAAGTGTGATAAGTTTCAAGCCCCCTTACTCAGGGGATAAGAAACAAATATAAGCGGCCGAAATGCATCCCCCAGGCCTGGACAGGTCCCAAACCGTACAGGGCAGATAGGGTAAATGGTACGCATTCAAGCGGGATGTTGCAATAGAGCAGTCATCCAAGAGATCATTTATACCTATGCATGTACATACACGTGTTTATGTAGGAACAGTTTGATGATCATGATTATAAATGTCGAGTCCAATAAGGTCGGTCGCCTTTTGAACTTGTGTGAATAGCCATCACTCATATAAACAATATAAGTTTTCACGGAGAAGGTCTAGGGAGTATTATGTCAATATATGGACGATGCCACTGAAATATCATTTATTATCTCATAAATCACTAGAACTCAATGTAATAAGGCCATGTAATATATATTGTATCCCCCTAGGATAACATACGTGTTTACCCCTCGGCCAAAATTTGGCCGAAGGGTATTGTCGACGTCATGTACGTCCGTCCGTCTGTCCGTCACAGCTTTCTCGTTACCAAGATATCTTTAGAACGACTTACCCTAGGCACACCAAACTTGCAGTCGTGACACAGAACCCTATTGAATCTGGACCCGATTGGTTGGAAACTTTGGCGGCCATCATTAATTTATGGGAAACTGTCACAGCTTTCTCGTTACCACGATATCTTTAGAACGACTTACCCTAGGCACACCAAACTTGCCGTGCACACCCACATGCTGGTGACCCAGAACCTATTGAATCTGGACCCGATTGGGTGGAAACTCTGGCGGTCATTTTCAATTTATGCGAAACCATTAAAGTGATCGTAAACCCTTAAGTAAAGTTTTCATCAAATGAAAGACCACTGCGAACAGTGTCGGAAAATATTTATTTTAATTTGTTACGATTTTATTACACAGAGTAAACTGCAATTAAAGCATGGTATTCTATGGTGGTCTGTTGCAATCATATTTAGGTCCAGTGACGTCACACTGCCTTAACCCTACCTGGCCTGGGAGGGAGGGCATTTTCCGCCCCCACCCTGTTGGTTTTTTGCTCATATCTCCGGAACGACAAAAAATTGAGAGCTGAAACTCCGTGACTTTTTCGATTATCATATTGGGGTCATTTCTAGCCTATATACATGACCACTCGAGCAGAGGATCATTGGTAAATTCAAAATGGCGGTCATGTAGGGTACCAGAAAAGTGATGTTTTCGTCATATTTCTTCAAATTTTTTGCTTTTTTTGTATGGAAAAGCGAATAAAATCTATTTTATTTCATATCAGATTATTATTTACTAATTTATCATGCGGTTTTTGCGAAGAAAAACCAAAAATAAAAAATTCGAAAATTCTTAATGAAAAATCGACCAAAAATACTCTTTTTGAAAATGACGTCACAGTGACGTCATCATGGCGGCCATCTTGGATTTTGTTACATTGTCTTGTCTTGTAGAGCTTGACCCAAAGATATAGTGTGGTAAGTTTCAGCCCTCTAGCCTTAGCGATAGCCAAAATATATATGGGGGGGGGCACTTTCTGCCCCTCCCCAGGCTGCGGTACACCCCAAAATCGCCCAGGCCAGATAGGGTTAATACAGATATTTCAAACTTTGTGTGCACTTTCCAATGCTTGATTCAAGCTTAAGGTTTGTATACTTTGAGTTTCAACACAGACTCACTGTTCCAATGTGCATGTTCCAAAAATCGGGAGAATTAAATGCAAGATTCAAATTGACTTGATACTCATGAGTCACCATCTCCCAGATTTTGATGAAACATGCACATTGGAACAGTGAGTCTGTGTTGAAACTCAAAGTATACATACCTTATTAAGCTTGAATCAAGCATTGGAAAGTGCATACAAAGTTTGAAATATCTGTATTAAGGCAGTGTGACGTCACTGGACCTAAATATGATTGCAACAGACCACCATAGAATACCATGCTTTAATTGCAGTTTACTCTGTGTAATAAAATCGTAAATAAAATAAAATAAATATTTTCCGACACTGTTCGCAGTGGTCTTTCATTTGATGGAAACTTTACTTGAGGGTTTACGATCACTTTAATCTTGTGTATCTCGGAAACCATTTCGGTGCTCAGTGTAAAACTTGGTATAGATCATCGATACATCAAGAAACTTTAAAGGAATGACCAAACCAGTTTCCCTGATTGGATGAACGCCTTGGCGGCCATCTGTACTTTATGCAAAATCTTTAATGATGTATTTCTCTAATACCACTTAAGTGTTATATACGAAACTTGGTATACAGCATCGATGTATCAAGAGACTTGCAATGGATAACCACATCAGTTCCTCTGAGTGGCGAGTAGGATAGGCGGTCATCTTTAATTTATGCAAAATCATTAATGATCTCTATTTCTGATACCGTTCAAGTGCTCGATGTAAAATTTGGTATACATCATCGATGCATCAAGAGAATTATGAATGACAGAACTGGTTTCTCTTATTGGGCGGAAATGTTGGCGACCATTTTTAATTTATGCAAAATCATTAATGATCTAAATCTGATACCATTTTAGTGCTTCATATGAAACTATAAATCATCGATACATCAAGAAACAATTAATGACAACCAGTTTCTCTGATTAGGTGGAAAACTTGATTGCCATCTTTAAATTATGCAAAATCTATATTTCTGGTACTGTTCAAGTGCTTGATGGAAGGCTTTGTATACATCATCAATACATCAAGAGATTAAAAATGAATGACAGAACTGTTTTCTCTGATTGGATGGAAACCTTGGCAGCCATTTTTAATTTACGTATAATCATTGATGAGCTATATATCCTTTGATACTGTTCAAGTGTTCAGTATGATGCTTGGTATACATCCTCGATACATCAAGAAACAAGTAATGACTGCCGGTTTCTCCGATTGGACGGAAACCTTTGCGGCCATTTCTGATTGCAAATTTTTTGATAATCTGTATATTTGTCACTTGACTGCGTGGTGTTCCTGACGTCTTCAAAGTAGTATGGTTCAAATTGAATACATTATGGATGGCTGGCGCCCAGAGCCGCGGCTTCGTATTATACCGGCAATATGATTGGTCAGTGTATCATCTCGTTCATGGACTGGAGCATGAAAGTTACAACCGACCGGTACAGGTTTTACTATGATTCAATCGTCTGCCGCGGTCGGCTGACTCAGATTTTAGAATTGACTAACAAATGTACGTTCTGACAACATTTCCAGCTGTTTTCCCGTACCAAATTCCTGTTTTCCCTGCCCTGTAAAATCAATTATGCAACTACGAATGTACATTCTGCTATGCTATATTTTAAGCGTTAAATAGTTCCAACTGGAGCTTTCTCTCGTACCCAGTTGCGACTGCCATGATGACCGTCCTATTTTTGGTCTAGCCTTTGTGCACTGAATCACTATATTTGACCTCTTCTCCCGGTCGTTCGTCCACCGCAGTGTCCTGACCTTATTCAAAATTACTACGCAAGTTGTTGACGTTATTGCAGAAAGACTTTAGATCGCTTGGTATTCACCATTTTATTTTCCTTGTAAAAGCGTTATGAACCTATTTATGAGATGGATATTTGTAGAATGTACACCTCCTGGGTCCAGTTCATTAAACTTTTGTACTATTTTTTTCATTTGTTCCGATCCTAATAACAAAAACAAGGGTTATGTGTAACCCGGCAGCTCGCCGTTTTGTCAATAACATGCAGCTTTGCATAAAGATCGAGCCCTTCAGGTTGCACATCACTAGCAATGACAATACATATTGTTATAAAAATTTGACTTCTTTGTCAGTGATGTTGAAGTTGGATTGAAAGATGAACTATATTATAAAACTTGAAATAAAGATTACCCTTTTTTCCAAAAGTAAGCTTATACATGTCATTATGAATACATGTACAATTGAAATTTGGTCTGAGATGTGGGTGTGAAATGCCTGGACAAATATGGTTCGTGCAAAAGATTTAGGTTAAATCATGATGAGGAATGGAATTCGATACCAGAATTGAAGGAAATGGTGTCCTTCATTAAAGGCGACACAAAATTCCAAACCACCAGGGGCTCGGTACTGCGGAATTCCCCCCACCGGTTATTTAATATTGTACTTCTGAAATGAAATAATGTCATTAAACTATTAGTAATTACTATAAAGGAATATATTGTAGTTGATTTGACGTGTTTGTGTATATACAATGTACCCTGCATCTCCTATCTAATAGGTTAGTATCACATATAAGAGATACATGCAGCTTCGCAAAAAGATCGAGCCCTTCAGGATGGCACACCATTTGAGGTTGCACATCATTGGCAATGCACATCATTTAAAATAATACATTTTATCAAGAAATATGATTTCTATATTTAGTGATGTTGAGGTTGGATTGAAGGAGGAACTATATTATATAACTACCAATAAAGATTACATTTTTTTCAAAAGTAAGCTTACACATCCCATTGCATAGATCTGATGAATACATGTTCATGTATAGTTAGGAACAATAGGTGTGCAATTTTGAGCACGTTCTTGGTGTAACTTTGTGTGATGATATGTGAACAAACAAAGCTAATAACAATGAAATAGTAGGAGTAAATCTATCATTTCCAGCATGCAATGGGACACTAGCACTGTGGTAAACCTTCACATTTGTATGCAAATAAAAGAATGCAATGACAACTGTGTCCAATCATACTGTAATGCTCCATAATAATGTGTACTGGTAAAGACTGAGACATCACAAATTGATTCAAACTCACTTTTAATTAATATAGTAAGTTAAATGTGTGGACACAGATATGGTTGTGCAAAAGCTTCAGGGTCAACGAGAATTTGGTAGCAAAATTTAAGGAAATGGCGTCCTTCATTTAAGACGACACGAAATTAAAAACTAACAGGGGTTCGCTACTGCGGGATTCCCCCGCCAGTTATTTTGATATTGTACTTCTGAAATAAAATGTCACCAAACTATTAGTAAATACTATAAAGGAATATACTGTATGTGATTGGTATGTATGACTGTATATACAATGCACACTGCATCTCATGCCTAATAACAGGTTAGTATCACATATAAGAGATATAAAATTAGAAATTGAAATATGAGGGTATGGAGTTGGCAATGCGTTGAATGAGTGTAGCATGATGTAAGCTTCGGGAAAATGTGAGGATATGGGATCGGGCGAAGTGTCCCGAGGGTGGGAACATGCTTCCATGGGTAGCGCATGGGTTGAATAAGTGTATAATCATGTAAGCTGTAGGAAAATATGATGGTATGGGGTCGGGCAATGCTTAGTTTAGAAGATATAAGGTGGGGGTGGGGACATGCTCCCGGGGTTAGTGGATGGGTTGAATAAGTGTACAGGATGATCTGAGCTCCCAAACTATATGAGAGTATGGGGTCGGGCAAAGCTTACTTTAGGAGATATGGGGTGGGACTCGGTGCTCCAGGGATGGGGACCTGCTCCCCGAGGGTAGTGGATGGGTTGAATAAGTGTAGCATGATGTAAGCTCCTGGACTTTCAGAGTCCAAAAGAAGTCAAAATTATTCTAAGTCCAGCCTAAAGATAAAAAGTTAACCGGACACCAACACCGACACCAACACCGACACCAACACCGCCACTTTCCCCCTCTCTCTCCCAATACCTCGCCTACTTCGTATACGGCGAGCTAAAAAATGAATATTATAGACTCACTCAGTGGAGATGCTATATATCTTGACCGGTTACATCATAAATCCCAGAAAAGTTGGATTGCGAATCTATATTACTAAGTAAACATTTAGTAATACTGCAGTATTTATAGGCAGAGATATTACGTAGCATAGGCATACCGTATGTAAAGGCATACCGAGCTCAATACACTACACGAGAGAAGCTATAATTGTATCACGTTAAACTAACATGTGATATAATCAAATATAGAGTGGAATTGAGTTAACTGTTCATATAGAAACTGTGCATAGTGGCTACTTAGTCAGCGGCAAGACATTATTCAATGTCAGGCACTTCAGTACCCATACCAGAACAATCAATAGTTCACCCTGCGGGTCGGAAAATTTAATACATAATTACTCCAAAGAAAAAAATCACAGATGGAACGATATTGATCTGAAGAAGTAGGTCCGCGGATCAGTGTGAAATCTCTAGTTTCATAATCTAAGGTGGTTTTCAGTGTTCATTTTTTTTCCTCTAAAAAGCTTGATATACGCCATTGTGCGAATAAATACCACACCGTTGGCGATATAAGCCGAATAATGTTTCCAGCCGAATGTGATTGCAGCATAGCATTCACCCATGATGCCTTAATGACGCACGGACTCTCGGCATATATAGACTGTGATGGGTAGATAATCAATGACAAGTAATGCCTGATTTTATAGTCCCGAGACTGATGGTACTTGTTTAACGCTTAGCCACGCCTACTACTATAGACTAACGAATGATGATGAAGAGCAACTTTGGCATAAATTCGGACGATCTTACATTAGTCGTGTTAGTTGAAAGTTCTCTAGGGCTGTCACTGGCTAGACATATTGAATTTAGATAATCCAATACGACAGAACGATATTGATTCAATAGAATTTCTTACCCTGCTACCGCAGTAGGTCAGCGTTTCAACTGCAACATTGTCTAAGTTTATCTCTCTAAACCTTAGTAATCAGTCTTGAGTGGAAAATCTTTAGGCATTGGTTTGTCAGTTTTTGGAAGGAATTTCTTTCGTGGAGGATTTGGTGTGGTCGATCCTGACTATATCTTCATCAGTTTGAATAGTGTTATGTTACCAGTCATTGAGATTCAGCAGCTTCCAGTCATAATTGAAATGGTCGAATGCAAGATATTCGCGTGCTTCTTTCCCATTCAATCTACAAGTAACCTGGTCAGACACATAGATGGATAATGAGACTAGCACCTGGCAATATAATATCCACTGGGTGACCATCTACTATTAGAGAATAAGTGGAGTTTATATCGCAGGGGAGCAGAGTATCATAAGAGTCCACCATGTTTGATACTTAGGCGCAGCATCACGCAATCGTTTAATACACCCATGAAAGCCAGTGAGACCACAAAATAACCGATAAGAGTATTATCTATTATTGATATTCATGTTTCTCCACATCATATGTGCATACGTTTACACATAAAAAAATAATTCAGTCTGCTTCTAGATGGAGATGGAGACGTATATTTCCATCCTATCCATTTGCACGATATTGCTGCGCGATGGGTCAAAGCATTGGAGCCGTAGTTTTATTATAAAAAATAGCTAGCCATTAACGTAAGAATATAGTGAATCTCATGTCTTAAGTCTCAAGTTTTTCTAAAAGATTTCAAGGTCTGCATAGCTTCTTGAAATGTTTTGTATATCAATTTTTTTCGATTCCCGAATTTATGAGATCATGACTGGTTTGATTAATATGAATAACTGTGTCACCGTCTTCAACGTGTACTCCAATGCGGACTATATAGTTGACTGTGGATGCTTGAAAAAGGTGAGAACCTTTCAAAATATTTGTGATTAGAATAATTTATGAGGAAATGTTACACTCAGTGCAGAAATGTAGATCATGTTGCAACAATATATAGAGTCATATATAGAGCAACGGCTATTGCGCCTCCATCTCAATATATACATGTACATGTATATGGCCTCACAGTGTTCACCTTCCTTCAAGTATATATAAGGCTTTTTTGCGAAGGTTTGGATCAAACAGGTGTTTAGTGTTAAGTTGCTCCACTTGAGAGTAGACAATAATATGAAAATGGAACTGAAAGTGAGGGGTTGGGGAATTGTTTCGCTACTACGTCACAAGAAAGAACATGGTAGGATTGACTCAACGTCACACGGCAGAAGAATTCAGAAAATGTAGAGTCAATTAGGACCAAAGTCTAGGTTTTCAAATGCCATATACTCGGATTAAAATTATTTGAAAAAATATATTGCGTATAACAAGCCAGCGCCAATTCGATAGGCGGGATGCTGCCCTCTTCGGATCCATGTCGAAACGTGAAAGAATGCATTACATCGATTTGATTAACTTATCATGATGTTTCAGTATGATGAATTTATAGTATACTCAATCTATCAATCCATCTCCCCAGTCATTGCTTCATGAAGGCCGTGCGGTCACGCCAGTCAAGGTCTCTACATTTACAATACAAGTGAGGTTGAGATACAGAACATTGCATGCATCTCTCTTGACATTTGGGTTGTCTTTGACTATACATTGCAGCCAGACTATCGGTCTGTGAACCAGGAACTTTTTGTCAGTTATGGTACTTATATTTCCCACCACCGCGACATGTTATCTCCTAATCATCATTATTCTTGAAAAGTACAAAAGTATATGTTTCTGTTCATTCAAACGAAAATATGCAGAAAATCACTGAAACCATATTTGGACGATTGTTTCCTGATTTAGATTGCCATAATCTTTGTCTGTGTTTCATGGCGAATTATTGCAACTGTCTGTCATCACCTACATATTTAACAAACATGCAGATATGAAAGGTCATGACACCCGCGTCGCACTGAAAACCAAAGTACCATTGAATTCGCCAGGCTCGTTTGATCAGTAATTTATAACTGATTACAATTTGTGCAATCAATTACTGAGTGAATTGAAAGTGTTTTTGATCAGCAAAAAATATCTACTACGGGTTATTACAGTGCAATTTAACGAAGCGCCTTTCCATAATCATTACTGATTTAAGAAGCGAACGAACGCCTTGCATATTATGATTCAATCAATACGAATAATCCCATATTTGAACCTTTCTCCTGACGGCTATAGCCTATAAATAGATTTGCCTTGATCTTATTAAACAAAAGTTTTATTAAATTAGAGAACGGTGAAGCCTTTCTACTCACAACTAGACCCTGAATTCACCCGCTCAACATCAATAAAGTGGCAAAAATGTGTGAAGTAAAACGATGCCGGTGCGGCACGCATTCTCTCATGAATCCATATCCCAAAAGCATCACCGATCCATCATGTGAACATAGAAGCGAAAGTGTAAGTGTTGCTTCTTTGCTTCTAACGGTTGTCCAGATTATTAGAATCATATAGAGGGGACCGTTGAAACCCAACTGAAACACTAAAAATCATGGATAACAGACCGATGCACATTCTGCTATGCTACCTTTTAACCGTTAAATAGTTGAAACTGGAGCTTTCTCTCGTTGCCACGATGACTGCGCTAATTTGCATCTAACCGTTGTGCTCTGAAGACGAGCCGTGAAAATACGGTGCTACATAGCAAATAGATAGAATAGAAACTGTCTCGGCTATCGCAGAAATATGGTAGGTAAAGCATATATGACGAACTACACTGCTTCGTATTGTTAGCTTTAGTTTATCTATTCAATCCTCTCTGACCTTGGAGGTTAAGGGGCGAAATTCGCTACCATATTGAACTTTCTCTCGTGCTCCGAAACAGAGAAATTTTTGGCTTTGTAGCTTATCACATTGTGGTAATCTGAAGCCTATTTGCATACATTGAACAAAAGACCCTGGGTAAATTCAAATGGCGGCAATGTGCAGGTTCCAGAAATCTGATGTTTTTTCGTCGTTTATCTGTAAAATTTTTGTTTTTCCACAGATAAAATTGCGCAAAAACTGTAATTTTCTCATCAGATTATTATTTACTAATTTATCATGCACTGCTTTGCGAAGAAAATTGTATAAATAACAAAATCCGAAAAAATCGACCGACAAATGCATTCATGGATAATGACGTCACGTTGACTGCCACAAATCCTCCATCCTTGATGTTCTATTAACATTTTTTGGTAGAGGTTGACCCAAGAGTAAAGGTGGAAAGTTTTAGCTCCCCAGTTTCAGAGATAATGATAATATTTAGAACGGGATGCAGAATCAGCTCTTCAGGCTGCGGTTCACTCCAATTTCTCCGACAAGAACGGGATTGAATAAGTGTAGCATGATGTAAGCTCCTGGGCTTTCAGAGTCCAAAAGAAGTCAAAATTATTCTAAGTCCAAATATTCTAAGATAAAAAGTTAACCGGACACCGACACCGACACCAACACCGCCACTTTCCCCCTCTCTCTCCCAATACCTCGCCTACTTCGTATACGGCGAGCTAAAAAATGAATATTATACACTCACTCAGTGGAGATGCTATGTATCTTGACCGGTTACATCATAAATCCCAGAAAAGTTGGATTGCGAATCTATATTACTAAGTAAACATTTAGTAATACTGCAGTATTTATAGGCAGAGATATTACGTAGCATAGGCATACCGTATGTAAAGGCATAGCGAGCTCAATACACTACACGAGAGAAGCTATAATTGTATCACGTTAAACTAACATGTGATATAATCAAATATAGAGTGGAATTGAGTTAACTGTTCATATAGAAACTGTGCATAGTGGCTACTTAGTCAGCGGCAAGACATTATTCAATATCAGGCACTTCAGTACCCATACCAGAACAATCAATAGTTCACCCTGCGGGTCGGAAAATTTAATACATAATTACTCCAAAGGAAAAAATCACAGATGGAACGATATTGATCTGAAGAAGTAGGTCCGCGGCTCAGTGTGAAATCTCTAGTTTCATAATCTAAGGTGGTTTTCAGTGTTCATTTCTTTCCTCTAAAAAAACTTGATATACGCCATTGTGCGAATAAATACCACACCGTTGGCGATATAAGCCGAATAATGTTTCCAGCCGAATGTGATTGCAGCATAACATTCACCCATGATGCCTTAATGACGCACGGACTCTCGGCATATATAGACTGTGATGGGTAGATAATCAATGACAAGTAATGCCTGATTTTATAGTCCCGAGACTGATGGTACTTGTTTAACGCTTAGCCACGCCTACTACTATAGACTAACGAATGATGATGAAGAGCAACTTTGGCATAAATTCGGACGATCTTACATTAGTCGTGTTGGCTGAAAGTTCTCTAGGGCTGTCACTGGCTAGACATATTGAATTTAGATAATCCAATACGACAGAACGATATTGATTCAATAGAATTTCTTACCCTGCTACCGCAGTAGGTCAGCGTTTTAACTGCAACATTGTCTAAGTTTATCTCTCTAAACCTTAGTAATCAGTCTTGAGTGGAAAATCTTTAGGCATTGGTTTGTCAGTTTTTGGAAGGAATTTCTTTCGTGGAGGATTTGGTGTGGTCGACCCTGACTATATCTTCATCAGTTTGAATAGTGTTATGTTACCAGTCATTGAGATTCAGCAGCTTCCAGTCATAATGCAAGATATTCGCGTGCTTCTTTCCCATTCAGTCTATAAGTAACCTGGTCAGACACATAGATGGATAATGAGACTAGCACCTGGCAATATAATATCCACTGGGTGACCATCTACTATTAGAGAATAAGTGGAGTTTATATCGCAGGGGAGCAGAGTATCATAAGAGTGCACCATGTTTGATACTTAGGCGCAGCATCACGCACTCGTTTAATACATCCATGAAAGCCAGTGAGACCACAAAATGACCGATACGAGTATTATCTATCATTGATATTCATGTTTCTCCACATCATATGTGCGTACTTTTACACATAAAAAAATAATTCAGTCTGCTTCTAGATGGAGATTCTCAATCAAGAGGATTACGATTGGTCCATATTATTTCCTTCCTGACGTATATTTCCATCCTATCCATTTGCACGATATTGCTGCGCGATGGATCAAAGCATTGGAGCCGTAGTTTTATTATAAAAAATAGCTAGCCACTAACGTAAGAATATAGTGGATCTCATGTCTTAAAATCTCAAGTTTTTCTAAAAGATTTCAAGGTCTGCATAACTTCATGAAATGTTTTGTATATCAATTTTCTTTCGATTCCCGAATTTATGAGATCATGACTGGTTTGATTAATATGAATAACTGTGTCACCATCTTCAACGTGTACTCCAATGCGGACTATATAGTTGACTGTGGATGCTTGGAAAAGGTGAGAACCTTTCAAAATATTTGTGATTAGAATAATTTATGAGGAAATGTTACACTCAGTGCAGAAATGTAGATCATGTTGCAACAATATATACAGTCCTATATAGAGCAACGGCTATTGCGCCTCCATCTCAATATATACATGTACATGTACATGGCCTCACAGTGTTCACCTTCCTTCAAGTATATATAAGGCTTTTTTGCGAAGGTTTGGATCAAACAGGTGTTTAGTGTTAAGTTGCTCCACTTGAGAGTAGACAATAATACGAAAATGGAACTGAAAGTGTGGGGTTGGGGAGTTGTTTCGCTACTACGTCACAAGAAAGAACATGGTAGGATTGACTCAACGTCATACGGCAGAGAATTCAGAAAATGTAGAGCCAATTCGGACCAAAGTCTAGGTTTTCAAATGGCATATACTCGGATTAAAATTATTTGAAAAAATATATTGCGTATAACAAGCCAGCGCCAATTCGATAGGCGGGATGCTGCCCTCTTCGGATCCATGTCGAAACGTGAAAGAATGCATTACATCGATTTGATTAACTTACCATGATGTTTAAGTATGATGAATTTATAGTATACTCAATCTATCAATCCATCTCCCCAGTCATTGCTTCATGAGGGCCGTGCGGTCACGCCAGTCAAGGTCTCTACATTTACAATAAACCATTGCTTCATGAGGGCCGTGTGGTCACGCCAGTCAAGGTCTCTACATTTACAATAAACCATTGCTTCATGAGGGCCGTGCGGTCACGCCAGTCAAGGTCTCTACATTTACAATAAACCATTGCTTCATGAGGGCCGTGTGGTCACGCCAGTCAAGGTCTCTACATTTACAATAAACCATTGCTTCATGAGGGCCGTGCGGTCACGCCAGTCAAGGTCTCTACATTTACAATAAACCATTGCTTCATGAGGGCCGTGTGGTCACGCCAGTCAAGGTCTCTACATTTACAATAAACCATTGCTTCATGAGGGCCGTGCGGTCACGCCAGTCAAGGTCTCTACATTTACAATAAACCATTGCTTCATGAGGGCCGTGCGGTCACGCCAGTCAAGGTCTCTACATTTACAATAAACCATTGCTTCATGAGGGCCGTGCGGTCACGCCAGTCAAGGTCTCTACATTTACAATAAACCATTGCTTCATGAGGGCCGTGCGGTCACGCCAGTCAAGGTCTCTACATTTACAATAAAAGTGAGGCTGAGATACAGAACATTGCATGAATCTAACTTGACACTTGGGTTGTCTTTGACTACATTGCAGCCAGACTATCGGTCTGTGAACCAGGAACTTTTTTGTCAGTTATGGTATTTATATTTCCCACCACCGCGGCATGTTATCTCCTAATCATCATTATTCTTGAAAAGTACAAAAGTATATGTTTCTGTTCATTCAAACGAAAATATGCAGAAAATCACTGAAACCATATTTCGACGATTGTTTCGTAATTTAGATTGCCATAATCTTTGTCTGTGTTTCATGGCGAATTATTGCAACTTTCTGTCATCACCTACATATTTAACAAACATGCAGATATGAAAGGTCATGACACCCGCGTCGCACTGAAAATCAAAGTACCATTGAATTTCGCCAGGCTCGATTGATCAGTAATTTATAACTGATTACAACTTGTGCAATCAATTACTGAGTGAATTGAAAGTGTTTTTGATCAGCAAAAAATATCCACTACGGGTTATTACCATGTAGTTTAATGAAGCGCCTTTCCATAATCATTACTGATTTAAGAAGCGAACGAACACCTTGCATATTATGATTCAATCAATACGAATAATCCCATATTTGAAACTTTCTCCTGACGGCTATAGCCTAAAAATAGGTTTGCCTTGGTCTTATTAAACAAAAGTTTTATTAAATTAGAGAACGGTGAAGCCTTTCTACTCACAACTAAACACTTAATTCACCCGCTCAACATCAATAAAGTGACAAAAATGTGTGAAGTAAAACGATGCAGGTGCGGCACGCATTCTCTCATGAATCCATATCCCAAAAGCATCACCGATCCATCATGTGAACATAGAAGCGAAAGTGTAAGTGTTGCTTCTTTGCTTCTAACGGTTGTCCAGATTATTAGAATCATATAGAGGGGACCGTTGAAACCCAACTGAAACACTAAAAATCATGGATAACAGACCGATGCACAATCTGCTATGCTACCTTTTAACCGTTAAATAGTTGAAACTGGAGTTTTCTCTCGTTGCCATGATGACTGCGCTAATTTGCATCTAACCGTTGTGCTCTGAAGACGAGCCGTGAAAATACGGTGCTACATAGCAAATAGATAGAATAGAAACTGTCTCGGCTATCGCAGAAATATGGTAGGTAAAGCATATATGACGAACTACACTGCTTCGTATTGTTAGCTTTAGTTTATCCATTCAATCCTCTCTGACCTTGGAGGTTAAGGAGCGAAATTCGCTACCATATTGAACTTTCTCTCGTGCTCCGAAACAGAGAAATTTTTGGCTTTGTAGCTTATCACATTGTGGTAATCTGGAGCCTATTTGCATACATTGAACAAAAGACCCTGGGTAAATTCAAATGGCGGCAATGTGCAGGTTCCAGAAATCTGATGGGTTTTTTCGTCGTTTTTGTTTTTCCACAGATAAAAGTGCGCAAGAACTATGTAATTTTCTCATCAGATTATTATTTACTAATTTATCATGCACTGTTTTGGGTAGAAAATTTTATAAATAACAAAATAAAAAAAACGACCGACAAATGCATTCATGGATATTGTCAAGCTGACTGCCACAAACCCTCCATCCCTGATGTTTTATTAACATTTTTTGGTAGAGGTTGACCCAAGAATAAAGCTGGAAAGTTTCAGCACCCCAGTTTCAGAGATAACGATAATATTTAGAGCTGGATGCAGAATCAGTTCTTCATGCTGCTGTTCACTCCAATTTCTCCGACAAGAAAGGGATAATGGCGGTTTCAGAGATTTGTTATCAACATATGCAAACAGCTAGGGTCATATCCTACATTCAATATTCAGCCGTCCTCCATACAAAAATTTCCGCGTCAATAATCGAAAGACCCATTTCGTATGAGAGTTAGCATCAATTCTAAATCGTTGAGCATTATTCTTTATTTCCAAATGCATACGATAACGAAACGAATCAAGAGGTCGGTACATGTAAACTCATTATCCTCCTGTAATAAAAGTTTTTTGATTTCTAAAACGCTGAATCGTGTTAACTGTCCCTCGAGCTGATTTGGAAGATTAAATCAAATCTAGATGACGATGAACAAGTGATGCAATATATATTTGGCACTCCAATACCAGGTATCGACCAGATCAATAATCTGGAAATTTCATTTATCAAGGAAAATATCACTGCTGGAATGATTCCAATTTCAGGGAACTGCAGAAGTAGATCCCTTATCAGCGGGGAATAAAAAATATTGAACACTCGTGAAGGTAAACCAAAGTCTGCAATACTGATTTTGTGTCACACTTTCACAACATTACCCAACATCTATGAAGCACAACAAATTCCATGTTCAGTTATCTCGACTATAATTTTTATATTTTTGAAGGGTTTGATATTTTCAATCCATTCCGTTACCCTACCGTGTCCATCATCAAAAGTGGTGATTTCCAGGAATAACTATATTTTTGTGAAACTGGACGTTTTTAGATCAATTATGGCCAAAAGTTGACAATATGGTTGAATAAACATGCATTGTCTTTGAAATATGCTATACGCATTCCCAATCACAATACAGAATACAGCCAGGAATCACTACACGGAGGTCTAGCTCTGTGTTCTTTGTGGGATAGGTAGCATCCACAGGAAGGTACACTTATTGTAGGCCTACTGAATAATGGTGATTTTTGTCGTCAAACTGGAAATGGTTAGGAGAATTATTATTCCAAGATAACGACACACTCAAATAAGCTATACTGCCTAATATTGGACAAGCGAAATAGAATTTAACGTCGCTTCTATCATATCATACAGTGAAAATTATGTAGGAATAATGAAAATCATTTTCTGCTAATGGCAAAATTTCAAGCCCTTGAAAGCCACAATAATTGGTGTGTTTGGTTTGTCCTTAACCTTATCTGGCCTGGATGATTTGGTGTACCACAGCCTGGCCGGGGGGGGGGGAGGCGGAAAGTGCCCCTATATGTTTTCGCTATCGGTAAGGCTAGAAGACTGAAAGTTACCACACTATATCATTGGGTCAAACTCTACAAGAAAATGTAAAAAAATCCAAGATGGCCGCCATGATGACTTCACTGTGACGTCATTTACAAAAAGACCATTATTGGACCATTTTTTTGGTCAGAATTTTTCTTTGCAGAACTGCATGATAAATTAGAAAATAATAATCTGATACGAAACAAAATAGATTTTACCCACTTTTCCATACAGAAAAGCAAAATTGTTGAAGAAATATGACATCACTTTTCTGGTACCCTACATAGCCGCCATTTTGAATGTACCCATGATCCTCTGCTCGGGAGTCATACAACTGGGCTCAAAATGACCCCTATATGATAATCTAAAAAGTCACGAAGGGTCAGCTCTCAATTTTTTGTCGTTTCGCAGATAGGAGCAATAAACCAACAGTGGAAAGTGCTGCCCCCCCCCCCCCAGGCCAGGTAGGTTTAACAGAACGCTTGCTAACTTCAGTCGCTAGACATATGGAATTTAATTATATCAGTATATCCTAAGAAAATTCCCAGGACCAGGGGATAGATGCACTTTACAGCTCCATAATATCCAAATGAACAGCCACTGTTCCTATTAACTAGTGTTTTGTCTTCGCAATTGACACCTTGACAAACTGTTCGGCATTACAGGTGTGTAACTGTTTCCATATCGCGCTTATTGACAAAGGATCTGTGAGGTTTACATACGGAAAACTCCTTTTGTGTGTAATGGCATTAAAGCCGATTTTTTTCCAATCTAAAACATACCAAATAAGATTTTCTTGAAGTCCACATACTGCAATATCCCCTACGAAAAACCTGAGATGTTCAGTTGCATAGAAACGGAGATATGAGTGATCAAAATGTGTTCCCGGGCTTATATTGGTATTTTCAGGCATTTTCACGAAGGGTTTTCTCCTAAAGCAAAAATATGACACCTCAAACCAAAACCATTCGAGCGTCTTTTCAAAAAACATACTTCATTATGTATTGTGTGACAAAATTATTTTGGTTTGAGGTGTCATATTTTTGCTACAAGAAAAAATCCTCATTATAAAAGCAGCAAAAATACCAAATCAAGCCGGGGAGCACATTTTGATCAATCACATCTTAAGTTTTATACAACTGAGCATCGCATTTATTTCGAGGCTGATATTTCAGTAGATAAATAAACAAATTGCTTATGGATAACAACTTCTAGTTTATTCAGGACGACGTTTCGATACAGGTACTAGTATCGTTCTCAAGTCAATGACATCAATGATTGATTGAAATTGCAGTTTAAGGGTCGCTTCCCGTACGGATTTCGCAGCCCATCAACTCAATGTTTTAATTACACTTTACATTTCTTAGTTCGTTAAAGATGTTTACAAGCGCTGTATTATCAAATAAACAAATAAATAAATAGGTAAATGTATAAATAAATAAATAAATAAATAAATAGATAAATATTTAATGACATCAATAAATAAACAAGCAGTACATGTATATATATATACAGTTCCTTGAGTACATGTCAACAGTATGATAACAATAGTATTATATCAGGCGAGAAATATTTAATAGGACAGGATTACCTTGTGAAGAAGGCTGGATAAATTAACAAGGTGGGCTTCTAGGCACGGTGGGGTTCCTGGATTAGTAGGTCATAGGCGCTGGGGACCGCCACCCATGTACATCAGGAAGTTGTCATCCATAGAAGTTGTTATCCATAAGCAATTTGTTTATTGATCTACTTCCCAACTTCAAAATGCCATTTAAGGAAACCAAATGATATTTCAGTATGTAAACTTCTAGAAAAATCTCATTTGGCAGGTTTTGGATTGAAAAAAAATTCAGCTTGATTACCATCACACACAGGGAGTTTTTCCCGTATTGTCGTTACAAATCCTTTAGATTCACATAAAAACTTTGAGCGTCTGGACAAGTTAGCAGTTCATGATACCATGTGACTTCCCATTCCTGGACTATCCTGATGTACATGGGTGGCGGTTTACATTGATGGGCGCTATGGCATAGATGTGGATATTAAACTAGGCCCATGGGCATATATAGAAAGGTGGTTCAGAAGATAAACGCTGTTGCTTGACTGAGGGTTGGGACAGATACCATCCATCGTAAGTGAACTTTTCTTTGCATAATCTAGATTTTATTGCATTGTACTTCCATTTGTAAATTAGTATTTTGTAATTTATGGCTCACAGGAAAAATAGTTTTTAATTGATTGTGGTACCACTGGTTGCAATAGTGGAGATAGTAAAACTCAAAAGAATAGCTGCTTCCTGAGTAGCAGATTTCTTTCCCAGAGTTTCAATTCAAAATATTATCTATTTGTTTGAAAAAGCCTCCCCCCCCGAAAAAAAACCCCACACACACACGAAAAACTGGCCATAATACCAAGCTGATTCATTTGTAGTGGTACTACTATTATACATACACTCTATACTGGCACTGAATGAAAGTGTTTGAACACATGAGTGCATGAAACAACAAGTGGCAAGACATCCATCTCAGAATATTTCAGTTCTCAGACATGTCAGATAGTATTATTTCTAAGCTTAAGTTCAATTGATTCATTAATTTCAGTACATACATGTGCATATATCCCTAACACCAGTCCATGTGATGACCTAGTTTTAGCTTGACCCAGCATAGATACATGTACAGCCCCTAGAGCTATGGTAGGGCAGCTCTTCACACATGTACATATTGCCTCCTGAACTGTATTTCTCTGAGCTGAGGTCAATCTTTGGAAGAGTGACCATAGCAGACTTCCATACTTTAGTGCGTATTAATCTGATAGCTTGAAGGAAAACAATTAACAGAGTATTTTTTAATACAGGTAAGGGATCAAGTACAAGCTAAGTGATTATATGTAGGCCTACAAAGCCTGTCAATCACTAAAGGATAACTATTCTGGCCCGAGAAAGAATAAACAATTTGGAACTATTTTTATACATGTACTTCGGACAACCCTAAAATCAGACATTTTCTAGATCCCATAATAAAGGTGAGACAACTCACCTTTCTAAAAATTCAAAATGTCTTACGATGGAACTTGATGCTAAAGGTTACATATCGTACAGACATGTATCCACATGGGATTTCTCGACTCTCTATACTACAATCCCTCATCCGGACCTTATTGACCGTCTAAGTTCATTAATAGTATCTGTGTTCAAGAAAACTGATCGTAGAAATATTAATGTCGGAAGCCATAAAGCTTTCTTTAGCTCTACTACATACAAGAGATATCGTTCATGGGATGTTACTTTGTTTAATAGAGTTGCTTGAATTTCTCATTAGAAATGTCTGTGTGAAATTTGGCAACACAATATATCAACAGCATATAGGTATTCCAGTGGGTACTAATTGTGCACCCCTGTTGGCTAACCTATATCTGTTCTCGTATGAATATGACTATATGCAGGCGCTTTCAAAAACCGGTCCATTCAAAGCCCGTTTCATCTCATTCATCAAACGCTATATAGACATGGTGTTAACCAGTAGAAACACTTTTTAGAAATGGATGGTTTCCGATCTAGGTTTTTCTGTACATAATCGCGAATATATGTACCAAGTCAGCAGTTATCTAGCAAACATCAAGAAAAATCAATTTTCTGCCCATCAAGGCAAGGAAGTCAAGCATCATGATGAATGTCTACAGGTAGGCCTACTGTTTGTCTATGTAGTGAATATAACATTGACCAAACGGCACGGCGTTAGAAATTGCTTTTTGAGGCTATATACTATTCTCCGAAATAAAACATCATCCGGTGACCTATGCTGATATTTTAAAACACTGTTTCCCCAGCATGCGATCTTTTTATGACTGAAATAAAAATCGGGGTCTTCAATCTACTTTTGCATAGGCAATTCTTTGAGTGACCCAATCCCCATAGTTCCACTTTGCGACGTCGTTTCCTCTCCTGATAACGTCTCTTATTAGCAAAGGAGAAATATTACGTTTTATGCTTCATTGAAGGGAAAATAACTCCTGCATAATGGCGCCGCTTGCATTGTTTGAGGCGGGGACCACATTAAATCTGCCACGCTAATCTATGGTCGTACCTACTGCAGCAATTCGTCTGGAGGCCCGTTTATTTTATTATTCTTTTCCATGATTAGTTATTCGTTATACTCTTTGTGAGTGTGTATATAGTAATACTAGTAATATTTAAGGATAAAATTCGCATTTTTGTGATGACTCTTAAGAAAATAGCAATCTTAATATTATGAAAATATTGCCTTGTTTTGAGGGGAATATACAGTTTTGTTGCCCCGAGGGTGTGCATATTGCCTGAGTCGCAGGCGAGGGCAATATGCCCAACCGAGGGGCAACAAAACTGCATATTCCCCTCACAACAAGGCAATAATTTCATTATTATATTTATCAACTTAACTCTGTGCTAATCTATTATCTCTCGAGCAAAATAATGTTTTATGTTTATTTTGGAAGAGCGCAATCCTTCTGAGTTGATTGCTTTCAGTGGGCAATCGGCAGCAACCTTATTTTTCATGCACGAGATTCCACTGATTCGGAGCTGCTTCACTACTTAACTATCGTGTAAATCTCGCAACGCACGTATAGTTGTTTATTAGTTACTCCAATAATGTGCTTGGGTACGATTCTACTTACAATTAGATGGGGGGTGATAATTTATTTCTGCTGTGTTCTCCAGCTAAAATCAACTCGACGAACTGCTCCGTGATCGGTTGTTTGCAGCGCGACTGAGAGAACGGGGCGCCCTCTGTTGTAATTATCTCCCTTTAGTGTATATTCCATGGTGGCGGGGGGGGGGGGTGGAATATGCAGTTTTATCTCATTACAATTCATATAGGGAGACTAATAAGTATGATAATGCCATATATTAGATGGACAAGAGCAGCGTTAGTAAATATAATGACATTCTGTATTTGAAAACGAAACCGCTAAAGTTCTTGGCTGAAGCCTTTTCTCTGTGTTTGTCCCGGTGAGTTCTTCAGATAGTCGTCTTTTCTGGAATTGTCATAATTAGATATTAGTATGACTATTAATAAAGCCCTGATCCTAACGTCAGTCCCCATCTATTTAATTAGTGTGAATACCATTTCATACTTCATATCGATCAACTGTACGCCTTCTATATCATGTTTATGGAACTCCAGAATATACATGGCAACGTTAACGGTATAACCTTCCATTCGATATCAAGAACACACTGCCAGTCGCCGCGGTTCAGTCTTGATGAAAACCAGATAACTCGCATGATTATTTAGAATAAAAATACACTCATCAATCAATGATGATTTAATAGCGGAGATCATATCAATGATATCGGTAACAAAACCCGGCGCCAGCCGTAGGTAAGACACAAAACTGAACACATACGATCGTAGCGTGCGTGACTGTTTCTTCAGATAGCGAACTATCTGGCCTATCTTTAGATTCTGGACGATGCATACTTTCTTATATGAAAATCTTAACCAGAGCAACAGCTTGTCCGTTATGTATTGAATCCATGTGCATAACTGATAACTTTCCTGCCTAAGCAACACTAAACTGGCATCTCTACTTTCATCTCCTTCTGAATGGACGATTAAACTTTTCAATGGAATACCAGGTCATAGTCGGTCATGAAATTCGTTATCCTGTATTTACAAATACAGCAATAATAATTGGTACCAGGAAAACAAAATCATGTAAGCAATGTTACTTACGAATACAATAGACTTGTCTTGGTTATTTTCGACGTACAGGTACTACAATTAGCTATATCATGTGCAGAATATGAGGTTCTCAGCAACGTCTCAAACTCCATTGCTAACACGGATTCGGAAAGGTTAAAATATCAACCTCTCAATGTTATTGATGAATATAACATGCAGAGGGCACAACACGTTGGTAGGGCACAGGATCTCCGGAGTCGTAATACAATCTCATCATGGTGTTCATCTGGCCATCACACTGTAAACGTCACAAATTCATTACAGTTTGAAATTCTGAATTATTCAAAATATACGAATGGCTGAAGGCGAACAAACTATCACTACACACAGGGAAAACTAATTGTATGATTGTCTGTAGCAGTGCTAAGAGACTCAGGATGCCAAACCAAGATCTTAGTTTAATTGTTAACAATGAAAGCATCTCCCAAGTTGAAAACCTGCAATATCCAGGTATTGTTCTCGACCAAAACATCAAATTTAAGGACCATTTTGATAAAATGGTGAAAAAATTAAACAGATCGATTGGCGTCCTGAAAAGAGTATCTCCTTACATTGATATCAATACGCGCAAAATATTATTTCAATCATTGGTACTCCCTCACTTTGACCATTGTTTAAATGTGTTGGGAAATTCTCCTAAAACTTATGTTGGAAGACTCCAGCGAATCCAAAATCGAGGTATGCGTATTGTTTTAAATAGTCATCCTCGCTGTCATTTCAAGGACTTGCTATCTGAGCTTAGTTTTATGAGTGTTTATCAAAGATTAATTTTTAATAAGTGTAATTTAATGTCGGAAATTATCCATGATCGTGCTCCCAAGCATCTAGTCGATCAGTTTCCTCTTGTGTCGTCAAAATCAACATACGGCGCAAGATCTAGTACAAAACTTGACGTTTACGTAGATGTGTGTCACCATAATTCTTTTAAATATAATGGTACAAGGGCATGGAATGTCCTGCCACTCGACATCCAAAATTCAGGAACATTCCAATGCTTCAAACGCAAATGTAGTAGATATGTTCTATCCAGCGTCCCTTTGTTTATGTAGCGCTTTATACGTTTATTGTTGCGACTACAGCCATATGTTTTAAGTGTGGTATTATTGTCTCATGATGCGGTGTGTCTTCTTAATATGTATCATTGTATGTCTTATTTTTGTTATATTCGTATTTATATTAATATGTTATTTTAATCCATTTATTTATTTGTTGACGGCTCAATTGTAAAACAGTCCCATTGTGGCTGACCATGGATTCCAATAAAAAAACCTAAAACCTAAATCTAAACGGCTTACATTTTGTTGGATACAACTTCTAAGTGATACTCCATTGACTATAGGAGCATCATCCAGATTCATTGTACCAGCTTTGTGTTTAATTTATCTTCTATTTCATGCCTGCTCGGTTCGTGCTAATATATTCGTGTCAATAATGTGTGTTCATCATATTGACGCGAAATACCTTGAACGATAGCTGACTAAATATACTCGGAGTCTAATTCACAATTCCAAATATCGTTGTCAACATATTTGAAAATGAACCTCATTTATAATAATTAGATCAGACGACGAAAACTCGACTCTTTTCGATTCTGAATGAGCATTCTCAGATTTGGAACAGTGGCAAGTTTTGTGTTATCTACGGCCCTGTCTACTTCATTATTTACCTCGCTGTACCAGTCTGGAAATACTAATTTGGTATAAAATATTTGCACTCTTAGAGTCACAGAATCTCACGTATTTAAAATTCGTGTGTGCGCTGTTTACCTTTCATTGTACAAGCTCATGATTTCAATCTATACTAACACAGACATGCATATTATAATCTTGAACGGTTGTTAAACAAATCCTATATTTGAAGACAGCATATGTTTACTGAGGATAAACTTGCAATATAATCAAGTTTATTTCACGCACGTTTTGATGATGCGATGTTTCTGCATTCAAAGACTGGCATCCATGATCACAGCGGTCTCCCATATAACATAAGAGGTTTGTTCTTTGTATTTAGTATTCAGCAAGCAAGTTCAGAAACGACAGACAATTCATTGCATTATGTACTATTGCCTTAACCCTATCTGGGCTGGGCGATTTGGGGTGTACCGCAGCATGGGGGGGGGAGTGCCCCCCTATATATTTTCGCTATCGCTAAGGCTAGAGAGCTGAAACTTAACACACTATATCTTGGGGCCAAGCTCTACAAGAAAATGTTAAAAAAACCTCCAAGATGGCCGCCATGATGACGTTATTGTGGCGTCTTTTTCAAAAAGAGCATTTTTGGACGATTTTTCGGTGAAAATCTTTGATTTTTGTTGTTTTTTCTTCGCAAAAACTGCATGGTAAATTCGTAAATAATCATTTGATATGAAAGAAAATAAGTTTTACTCACTTTTCCGTACAGAAAAGCAAAATTTTTGAAGAAATATGACGAAAACTTCACTTTTTCTGGTACCGCACATGGTCACCATTTTGAATTTGCCCATGATCCTTTGCTCGTGAGGTTATGCCAATAGGCTCAAGATAACCCCAATATGATAGCCTATAACGTCACGGAGTTTCAGCTCTCCATTTTTTGGCGTGTCGGAGATATCGCAGAAAGTTTGGTAGGGGAGGCATTTTGGCCCCTCCTCTCCCAGGCCTGGTAGGGTTAATGGGGGAAGGGGGGGGGGGGACAAATCAGGTGGTATTTTTTAGCGATACTAAGACATATGGTTTCAGTAAAATGCATAGAATCGCGTTGAATCAAAATGCTGCATTTTTGCGTAATTTTTGAAGAAATTTGGCGAAAACATCACTTTTCTGATACCCCCACATGGCCGCCATTTTTGAATTTTCCCATGATCGCCTGCTCGGGGGGGGGGGCATGCAAATAGGCTCAAAATGACCCCAATATGATAGTCGAAAAAGTCACGGAGTTTCAGCTCTCAAATTTTTGTCGTGCCGAAGATAGGAGCAAAAAAACAACAAGGGGGGGGGGAGGGGGAGAGAGGGGATGGCGGAAAGTGCCCCCCCCCCCCTCCCCGGTCAGGTAGGGTTAAACAATTCTAGTGCTGCATCACGACTGTTTGTCACTGGTGCATCTGGTGATTGTGACATAGATATTTTGGCCCAGTCAGCTGTGGTACGGTGTATCAAGAGAAGGAATTATATATTCTAGATATTAGTGATACGTATTTACGACAGGAGCATTATACTTTCTTGCAGGCATCTTGCTCTCTTAAAAACAATTAGTTTGTTTTAATCATGTTAATATGCATAATTTATTTAATGCTGCATGGAGATTGCTGATAATATGGTCAGATGATTTATGCGAGGTTTTTCGATTGCGGACGCCGCAATTCTTCATGGAGGACAGCTATCAGATCTGTCGCCCGTACTGTCTTCACAAGATTAACATAAGAGGGAAATTGTTGTCAAATCTTCTACACATCAGGTGTCGTAATTGACCAGAACACTAATTTCTGAGTTGATACGTCCTAAATAGTTAGCGACTTACAAATCTTCACAAACGTGTTCTTTTACCAGCCACAATCAGAAGACTGTAGCCTGTACTTTAACAAACCCGTCTCTCGTCTTTTCGTCTTGTCAGTTTCAATTACATGAAGTTCTTACTTCGCGAACGGTGATTAATAAAACAATATTTATTATCAGAAGCAAATGAACTGGAAGTCTGTAATCTTAGATTAGCCTAGCTAGAATGCATTGCTCCCATCCTCTCTGCTTATATATCACATGATGCGACGTTGATGCTCACTAAAAGTGAATGTCGCGCACATTCGAAACAAAAATCGAGTGACACATCACAGATGAGCTGATACTTGAATTCAAATACCCAGCCTGTTTTAATAATCTCACCCATGATCCCCTGAGTGCCGACTACGCATACCGTCTTTGGTGTTTAGCGATTGTTCAGGAGTCTAGTAGTGTAGGCGGCTTGACGATACTCAGTGCTGTCTAACGTTCAATCTACTGTTACGGACTTCCAGTTGATTTACTTCCGATGTTATACATACAGGAAAACACATTTGGTCCAAATCAACTCACTCGACGTTGTAGAACTTTTTTTTTGCAACCTGAAATTAATTAGTCAAGAATCAATATGATGAGTCGAGCACGCAATCCATGGATTATGTAAAATAAGTATGTAATCAATATAGTGCTGCGGCGACGAGGATAATCTGTTATATCCTAGCACGAGCCGGCGCCTATACCGTGGAAGTTCGGCTTCTCCATCGACGATGATTTGTGTCCTAAGAATGCGGTCATCGTCTGAACTAGCATATCACCCAAATATGTTGAACTAATCTCTACATTCCATCTTGGAATAGGATAACAAGGAGCAGCTAAAGCGTTAGAGAGAACGCCTTGGTGAGCCCGTAGTGACTATTTGCTTGGGACTGTTATATCTGTGAATGCATATGGTACAATCCTCCAGTGCAAAGATTACTAGATAGTTGGTGGTCATAGAGATCTGCTCGATATTCACAATACCCGTTTCGTATACCATTATTAGCTCGAAATTCCAATGAATTTTTTTTATATATATATAAACACGATATATTTTCTTGCAAAAGGGGACGGACAATAATTTTTCCACTCGTGAAATCCAAGTCAATTCATATTTGACAACGGCCTTGTGATTATAACTCGCTGAATAAATCATGACTGTCCAGCAATATCCAGCAACATCTCTATTTCAACTGACCAAAGAAGTATTATGTTTAGAAATTTTGACTGAACCTTCTGAAAATATAAAACATGTACGTGTACTCGTTGTCGAATGTGCCCGTGCATTTGAACAAAAATTCCCAGGTTTGCCCTGGGATCAGATCGCAAACATTGCTATCATGACAACTGCCTACATTTGCAGTGTCCGTATCAAAGATCATCAGCGATATAGGAAACGTACTTTTCTAACACGGAAGTTCGATTGCCCAATAATGTGTTTCGTGCCAAGAGCAACATTCTCGCATTACGTTACAGCAGGTTTTCTTAGAATTCTATTTCCTTTGAACTGCCTTTCGTTCATATAATCATTAATATAGTTAAGAATAGACCAATTGTTCGTGCTTTCCATACCAACCAATTGTAGAATACATTGCCAAACGGCGTGATTTGACGCCAGTTTTCGGCATTACACTTTTGTGCTCCAACGACTTGTGGTATTTAAAACAATTCGATCAATAATATTAACCATATATTTAATTCGCTATATTATTTGGAAGCAAGGGAAAAGGTTGCATGAACAGCCCACCGTGATGTATCGATGCAAAATCTAGCGTGATTTTCCCGGCCTAAATTCTCATCGCGTACATCACAATGATCGGTTAATAATCTCTTTCAGCTCTATCACGTCTCGTGGAAGAATAAAACTGGCGTCTACTCTGACGTTTTATGGTTAGGTCAATCGTAAAGACAGTCGTCTTGGGAAGTATCCGGATCCGTGTAGAGTAATAAAACCCAGCGCCGTTTCGTATTTGCTTCTGTGGCTAAAAGAGCCTTGCTCAGCAATAGGAAGCAGATTGGTTGATATCATGAACCTATCCAAGTTTCTGAAGCGTCATCATCAAGAAGAATTTTTGCCACGGTGCATTAATTGAAAGACTTTCTGTATTTAAACATGTCGAAGTATCGAAAGGCTTATTTATCTGCGTTATATTCAACGGTTATTTTCGTCCAATGCCTATAGCTTATGGTTAGCAGCGGTGGCTTCCTTGGCAAGAGATCGTTCAGACCGGAAACCTCGTGACGTTTTATCCCACTTCTATCGCCTGAGGTACGTCCAATGGCAGGTGGGATCATAACAGTGATATTTAATCACCCTGCCACCTCTCTCATGTAACATCACATCAATTTAATTGCCAGCATGTAATTCCGGGACTGGCACAGTCAGATAGAAAACATCCCATACTCTTCAATTTGATGTGTCGGGTTACATGCAGGACCTCATGACTTACGGGCATCTGTACTCTGTGTTAACAATCAAATTAATGACAGTTCATCACGTGATGGAAAGAGAGATACATGTCATCAGGGTTTAGGTCTATATGCCATAGCGGTCTGCACGATTGCTTGACATTCGACTGTTGTGTCTAATTATTGTTATATTTTTTTTTTCAAACTGAGTTCGCGCTAGTTCGCACCTTAGAAAAAAGATAGCATTGTGAACGGTCTCGTATAATTTTTAGACAATGCTAGGGTAAAATACGATTACTGAGAACTCTCCCTATCGAACTCTGCACATATATACATACCCTACCATACTTGTTCCGTCAAATATAAATTGGTGTGGCGAAATATAGGAGGGCAGACATGCTTGTAGGGATAAACGAGGGTAACCGGATTCTCCTATGCAGGCACAGGTCCAGCTTATCGGAAAGGCATATTTCCATGTCGCTCACAAGGTATCCTCGGTTAAAATTACACGCATATTGGCTTCAGATCTGACGGGTGTTGATACTATTTTCTGTCCAATTATGAATGTAGTATGAATGGCAATTTCGTACCATTAGAGTTTGCCAAGATCGGCGCTCCACTGTCTTAGGATGTAACCTGTAACCAAACGTTCCACTGTCTTAGGATGTAACCTGTAACCATAGATGACTCGAACTTCAATAGCAAGCATTCTACAGCCAGTTCGAGGCTCGGATTCCTAGAGCTTGATAAAGTGATTCATTCAATCCTTCAAGCTCAAGCTCAAGTTTCGAATTTGCGCCATTACATCTTGATATCCATATATCCGATGGGCAGAAATTGTAGCAGTTGAGGAAAATAAATCCATTCCCGGAATACCATGTATTTCATGATCATGATGTATTCACAGTGAGAAAATTGGAGACCGTAATAGAACTGCAAACAACACGAAGAAGGAAAGTTGTTCCAATCACAAACATGGATATCCAGAATTTTGGCGAGGTCCATCATTGTAGCAAGGGTTCGTCCAAGACCACCACCATAATGAAGGATATATTTAGTTGGAAAAGAAGACTCAAGGACGGTGAACTTTTGCCCCACGTGGTCCGTTCATTGGTTGCTATTTTTATCATACCGTTTCGGAAATAATTGTCCGGGATTATATATACCTCGCTTACCTCGCAGACATACATAAACTAAGATAAAGGGTACGAATCACAGTTTTCGGTAGCAATCGCTTTTCTATTCCTTTATATTTTCCTTCCCTTCCTTTATTTTCTTATCGTTATCTATATATGGTGATAAGTGAGGGTGACTGTAAGCCGCGATGTTGAAAGCATGTACGGTGCAAATGAATAGTGCACCACTCTGAATGATTTGTATTAGCGTGTCAGTACAGTTATTTTCAAGCCGTTTGTCGGAAAACTACGTGATATGGCAGCATATATTCAAACACACAATTCTGATGACGGCCAACCCCCCCCCTCGTTCGCGACAGAAAGTTCACACACTAAACAAGGGCATTATAATAACAAAATGTAATCATTACATGGTTAGGACGGTCTTCAGCTGGTTTGTTAAATACCTCCTTGCAAGTTCATTCATCATTTGGGGATAAATTTGCCATTTTCTCTTGGCAATGGGGAAATGTATACGTTTTGTGTTAATAAACGCTACGCTATGTGTGTGTGCGAGTATAATTCCGTGCATCATAGCAAACACCAACAAATATACCAATCAGAAATCAAGAATAAAGATATTTAAATATACTTTTGGGGGGAAATATTATGATAAATGCTTCGCTGTGAGTCCTAGATATTAAGAAAAAATAGTACTTTCAGGTGACAACCGGTAACTTTGAAACTAATCGAATCATGGCCTTCATATTTGCTCATGTACATGATTGCTTATTACTGATTCCACATCAATGGTGTTGGAATCTGAACAGATTAAAGTGTCATTATTTTGGGGGAATATAAGATTGTTATTGGGAATGTAAGCGAACATTGATTGGACATTATACCTGACTGGACCAGAATGGTTTGTCACGTTTCTAAACTGTTTCTGCAACATTTGAGAATATCAAGCCATCTTTCCAAATTTTAATATGAAAACAATCTGTGCCAGATGGATTTCCCGCCTCACAAATTCGCCGCGGTAGTGTGGAATGACCTTATCTCTGGCCGTGGTGTCGAAAACATTGCCAGGAATGAATGCTGAATGTTTTATATGTTTAAGCGGAAAGGCCCGGCTACCTGGTGTGGTCGGTCATTTGTGGCGGCAAGCAGTAGGAAATATAATTTTCTCAAGATGTGCTCAGCCGATTTATTACAGAGGGAGTGAGGCCTTTTTAGTGGTTTGTGACCTGGATGCGAGAGTGACCACACAGCCAAAAAGTAGCTGTTAGCGTATTTTGGAATTGTGTCAACATCTGTATAAGCAAGCCTAATTTTCAACGGACATTCACCCGATCAAGTTAACTTTGTGGCACATATGAATCGGAGTAAGGTGTGAATTTTACATTTCCCTTGGTACGTGACACCATTAAATGTAGGGAATGCGCGTCAAATGTCGGGATCAAGCCGATACAATGGGCATGAAAATACTTCCGATGATAAATCTCGGACGTTATCGTAAATTTCCCCAAACGGTAATCATATGATCGCCGAAGTCGTAAAACACCAGGGAAGACGCCAGTTTTATCGCTGTACGGCAAGTGATCGAGTTGAGAAGGATTAATGTCCGACCATAGTGTTCATCCAGCATTCCTGGCTGAAATCATACAAAGCCTGTATAAATCAACGTACCCAGCATAGAATACTGTCAACTTTATACATTGCCGTGGTTAAATCGTCTCAAAATACCAAATTGAAACAGAGTGAGTATATTTTGTTAATATGAACAGACCAAAGGAAACAGCTGATGTTGGCAAACATTAGCGTACCAGAGTCTCGTGTGATAAACGTTATATTATGACCGCAAAACCCACATCTACATGTACTCTCGCCTCATACATTCTTTACTTTTAAGAAGAGACAGACGGTAAACAGATTTGTATTCTAAAGTCAGCATGATAACCCTGTATTTAAACCTGCCTCAATGAGTATTCATTGTTAGTTCGAGTCGCTGGCAGTTATCCTAGCTGGTTAGAATCTGAAGTCGCCATGCTAGCGCGCATCAGATGTGCATATTTCTGGAGTTTGATATTGTACACTTTTGGAAAGCTTGTAGCTAATCAGCGGTTTGAAGGCGGAGAAGGTGGTGTCGTTTAGCAGAGCGTGTATGTCATGAAACTTAAAAGAGTACGGAAACTGCACAAGGATGACACTTTGTGTCATTCAGTACATATCCAGAACATATCGAGAACATATCCAGAACATATCGAGAACATATCCAGAACATTATGCTTGGAAGAGTTCCAACATCCCATCTTGCAGCTAAAATCGGAGACTGTGACAGGCTAAATAATACTGGTCGTTTTTTGTCCACAAAATATGAACCCAACAGCATCTGATCCCTTCATATTATCAACATACACTCGACATTTGGTAGGTTCAGACTAGAGTTAAGAATCACATGAAACGGTAGCAAGAACGCTGATTTATTTCAACAGGCTATGCATGATATCAGCAGAGGAATACTGAACACTCTGATCGGGTATTAATCAATCCTAGCTTGTTCACCTGCCGCACAGTGATAAAACTGGCATCTTCCCCGGTGCTTTACGACATCAGCGCTCATATGATTACCCGAAAATTTACGACATCATCCGAGTAATATCGTCGTAATATTTTAATATCCATTGTATCGGCGTGAAACCGATATTCAAGGCGGGTTTTTTTTTACATTTTACTGTGTCACGTACGAAAGGAGATGTAAGATTCACACCATACTCATTCAAATACGAATCAACGGTATATGGACCATGTGGATATCCCTTCAAATTTGCACTCGTTTGTATGGGAGTTGACCCAATTTCCACATAGACAAACAGATGCTTTCTGGCTTTGTGGTCGCGCTCGCATCCAGAAGCATCACTGATTGCAGATTCCTCAACGTGCTTTATTTTGCTAGCTGAAATGAGAACCCTGAAATGTCAAGCTTCTAAAATGAATGAATTGTTGGCACGAAAGTTCTTTATAGGAGACGAATGCCTAATTAATGTCGGCTCAGATACCAATAGTCGAATTCCAGCATAGTCCGATCGCTTCACACACACATAGGTGTGCTGAGTATGCATCAAGTTCGCTAGTCTATCTTTTGCAGCAGCTTAAGTTGGACGGCCGCAGAGGTACAGTACAGACCTTGGTGAGTTATTATCACGCATGGGTCAACTAAGCCCCTCGGCGATAGGCAAATTCTAGCATGGGGCAGTTAGAGGGAGGTGAGATATGTACAGGGGATATAATTTTTACAAGGTGTAGGTATGATATTCAAACTACGTGGCCTCAGTGGTTGAATCATTTAATTCCATCGTGATTTACCTCAGCCCATGTATTGAAGTAACTAGCGAATTATTCGTGCCTTATTAGTATTCCTTATATTAGAATGGTGTAGATCAATTGGAAGATAACATTATATGCATGAGGTGCTACTTCCCGGCCAGAGAGACGTTGTTTGTGCAAAGTGTGTTTCGTTTGCGGTAAAAGAGCTTGCTTGACGATCGACGTTTGTGAATATTCTTAATATTGCAAAATATTTGAGATATTTTAGCAGTTTTATACGGAATCCACGGCGAAAGATATGTAGTATACTAAATGTATTATTGCCTACACCCTCGTGAACCAGTCTGCATATTTTTAAATCCCTGGGATGATTTGTATCCCAGTCACGCTTTTATTGTAGCCGTTCATGTGGTCAACTTCAATGGCATGTCGACACGGTCATTACACCGGCTTGAGCGGTATTGCATACAAATATATAAGAGCGAATGTAACAGCTCTATCAAGTAATCTGATGGAAAATGATGAACTGTGTAACCGACAGAAGAAACGGACTAAACGGGAGTGTATTCCTACGAAGTAGGCTACCATTTGCAAATTGTCCGGTAATAGTCAGGTGGCTTAGCGAAATTAACGTTACGGAGCGGATAAAAGCACCAAATTTGGCAAGTAGCTCCCTTTATGCTTATTTTTCAATTTTAGCCCAGGAGTCCTCCTGAATTTTTCGGGATTTCCAAAATCCAAGATGGCCGACATATATGATAACATCTTGGGTTATGAGCGACACGAGAAGGCCCCATAGTTCCAAAGTAAAGGTTCTGGGGCCATTTAACCTGGTTTTGGACATGCATAGCAATGCTTCCAATACACTACTATACACTGTATTCACTTTTTCCCGCTGTAGGACCAATATCGAGATATTGGAGTGGTATATAACGGTGAAATCACTAGAAATCTTTGGGAATGTTTGGTCATCCCCGGTAATATCCGAAGGGCTATTGACCTTAGAGGTAAATCCTATCTTGCCCCGTCAATGTTCTAGCCACATATGAAGCGAGAGAAGGGAAATCCCCATACAGAGCAATACACGCAACGAGAGAAGGGGAATCCCCATGATCCTGGTGGGAGTAGAACCAGTAATTCGGACACCAAAGACTGGCACTTTATCCAATTGGTCGCGAATCAGTACATAATAGGAAAGGTTGACAATACCCTGATACATCTCAAGTACTAGAGGGTGGGTCCCCGACATATACTTCTATGTCCAGCCTAATAGGCCCAATGGGAACCCACCCATGTTTCTTTACGGTATGGAGTGTGGCATCTTATTTTTATCTGTCTCATGCTGTGGAGTACGATGGGAGGTGTCTCCAGGTTATGGGTTGAATTTCGTTGAAAAGTTCTGATGTGCATGCGAGGGGCATAGGCAGATGTGAGATGGACGTTTTGGGGTCTAGGTGGACCATCCGGGACAAGTTTGTACCTTGTCTAAAAAATAATACCATGCATTATACGAGTAACATGAAAAAAATCACGAATTTCCGGATGACTCCTTGCAGTCGCCATTTTGAATTTAACCATCATTTTTAATCTGAAGACAAGCAATTGGATTAAAAATGGGCACAATGTATTTTCTATGATGTGAAATCAAGAATAATGCCTTGATCAATAGGAGCAACATGAAAAAGCAGGCTTTTCAGATGACCCCATATGCCTGCCATTTTGAATTTGGTCATCATAGTTTGATCTTGGGGATATATCAATAGATTCAAACTGGGCGGAAGATGTTAGGCTATCCTTAGAGATCCATCGATTTTGATAAATTTGCATAATGAGCTAAGAACTTGCCTTGAACTATAAGAGCAACATGAAAAAGTATGATTTTCAAATGGCCCCTTATGGCCGCCATTTTTAATTTCACCATCAAATCTTGATCTTAGGCATATGTAAATAGATTCAATATGGACGCAAGATGTCAGGCTATGTTCAGAGATCTCTCCGTTTTGATACATTTGAAAAATGAGCTAAGAATATTGCATTGAACTATACACGCAACATGAAAACGTATGATTTCAGATGACCCTATATGCCCACCAATTTTAATTTGACCATCATTTCTTAATCTTAGGGGTATGTAAATAGATTCGAAATGGGTGCAAGATATTCCACTATGGTCAGAGATCTCTCGGTTTTGATAATTTGGACAATCGGCTAAGAATAATGGCTTGAGCTATACCAGCAACATGAAAAGTTTGATTTTCAGATGACCCCATATGGCCGCCATTCTGAATTTGACGGCCAAATCTATATCATAGGAATATGTAAATAGATTCATAATGGGCGGAAGATTTCAGGCTATGCATAGAGAACCGTCGATTTTGATAAATTTGCCCAGTGAGCTAAGAATAATGCCTTGAACTACTCAAGCAACATGAAAAAGTGTGATTTTTAGAATACCCCAGGTTCGCTATTTTGAATTAAACCATCATATTTTGAGCTGAAAATTATGCAAACTGATTCAAAATAGGTGTAAGGTGTTAGACTTTGATGCGAGGTCCACCGATGTTAACAAATTTGCACAATGATCTGAGAATAATGCATATTATATGGACAACCTGAAAAGCTTGATTTACGGGTAACCCCACATGGTCGTCATTTTGAATTAACGCATGATGGTTAATCACTAAAATTATGAAAATGGGCTAAAAATTAGCCCAATATAATATTCCATAGTATAGTATCTCCTTCCACCTTGAACCCTACCACACAAAGAACTAATTTAGCATGGGTACCCATTTTAACAAAAAATGCCATCAAAAGTCACATTTGGCGTCCTTGGTCAGTCTACATCTAAGTGTAAAGATCATGGCTAAATTCAAAGTGGCTGCAATAAGGTGCCCTCAGAAAGTAGCGTTTTCATTGTTTTTCATCCATTTTTTGTTATATTTCTTCCCTACAAGTGCATAAAAATAATTTATTTAGTCTAAATAAGCATTCTCCATCGCAGTGATATTTTAGGAGAAAAATCGGCGAAAAAACATCGGCGAAAAAACGTCTTCCGACCAGATGACTTCACTGGGACGTCATCATGATGGTCATCTTGATTTTTTGAAAGCATTTTATGGTAGGCGCTGGCCCAAGTATATAGTATAGAAAGTTTCAGTCCTCTAGCCCGAGGAGTAACGAAAATAGATAGGGAGCGAACACCCCTCCCCCCACCTGCCCCAGAATGCAATTAATAGACTCAAAATATCCCGGGTCTGAGTAGGGTTCAGTTGCAGGTAATATAGGCTATAGGTAATGTGCATATTTGTAACAAATCGGATTCAAATACCTCAATAAGCCATAATTTGATAGCAATTTGCCCTTCCTAAGACACACAGAACGCGAGAAAATCGATATTTTATCATCTCTGGCGGCCATCTTGGATTTTTGTGTTTCACGTGAATTATAAAGGAAAGTCAAGAGGGCTCCTAGGCTGAAACTTATCAGTAGCCCTTCGGGAAGCATCATGCAAAATATGGCGCTTTTATCCGACCTGTAACGGTAATGTTGAAAAATCACCCTAAGCCACCTGACTATAATGAGTGAGTCAGTGATTCAGTCAGTCAGTCAGTTCATCCGAATCCTTTCGTCGGCAAAATAAGGAGAACCGTTGACATTAGAACCTTGATTTTTGGCATGAACGTGCATTAGGGCATTGTTACCATCAAGTTCTGAGCTGACCGAAATCTGATGATTTATAATTATTTTTTTTAATTATTTATTGATGGCCCAGCGAGTGCACTGTCATGCCCATCGGGAACCCTTGGCTGTATGTTTCACTGTGACTTAATTTTGAAGGTTCCCTGATACGGCATATCACGTTGGATATACCGGTTCTCGTAAAATCACCGAAGTTAAGCGACTTTGAGCCCGGTCAAGACTTGGATGGGTGACCTCGTGCTGTACTGCTGAGCTTATAAGTGTCCAGGGTAATAGGAACTGAGGGCAATAATAGTTCCTACGTTAATGACTCACCAGCGGTGACATCTGGGAAAGTTAATAGTACCCACTGTCAATTAGAGACTGCTATATAAATTCTCTCACGGTAGCACATAGGGCCCCCAAGTCATCTCCCGAGTACACACTTAAATCGTATCAAACCCTAGACTTCCGGTTTACAAATGGCTGCGGTAGGAAGCAAAATTTTGAGCTCCTAAATTTCGGCAAGTTGCAGCTCCGTTGGGACCTGGAAATGAAGATAAATGCCACCCAAATCTCATGAGAAAGCGGACAAATCATCTATAAAGTCATATTATAAAACCAGAAGTTGTAGTAAGGCTGGTAACCACTTGCCTGAAGAAAGCACACCTGTATCGGATCGCGTCCTACAGAATAGCGAAATGGCTGACCAAGGTCAAACTGGTGTGGGCGTCACTTTTCTACAATTGCAAGAAATGCTTCGTGGCATGAAGGACGAACTCATGGCTAAAATGGATAATGTCGCCACCAATATCCGGATGGATATTCAAGCGCTTGGTCGCCGAGTAACTGCTGTGGAGTCACACAAAGGTAAGTGATCACACAAAGGCTCTCGATTTTCAAAATGGCGAACTCGACAAACTGAAAAACGTCACGCTACCGGGTCGCTGTGAAGAAATATTAGATCGACTTTGTGCGTTGGAGGAACATGTACTTTACAACGAAATACATGACCGCAAGATTAATCTACGCTTCTACGGCATTCCAGTGGAGTCAACGCAGGAAAACACAGAGGAGATTGCTAGGGTCTTCATGAAAGACTGTCTCAAAATCGACGATGACAGAGTTGATGGTATGGTATTTGTTGATTGTCACCGACTACCCCGCTATCCGCTTGTCCTCAGCTCTCAAACTGATTCTCCACCGCCTGTTATTATCGTCGCGTTTACTACTATGAAGGATAGAAACCTAGCACTGGACTGCGCGAAAAATCTCAAGGGAACCAGAAAAACTGTGAGAACTGACCTGCTTCCACAGCTCATGGCCATTCGATCTAAGATGTCCACCAAAGCCTTCGATCTTCGATCAACGCTAAAATGTCAAACCAGGATAAGAGAGCGGAGCACCGAACTCCTGCTTGAAACTCGACAGAGTACCTCCTTTCCATGGATTGTGCACTCTACAAGTAAGAACAAGGATTATCAATGTACGTCCCCAGACCGTCGGCGATGATTACCGTCATTTGACATATAGGTATATTAGGTACTTTTTGTTATAACCAGACTCCCGCCAATCGAGCCGATCTCATATATAATCAACTTTGATACTATGACCTACCTGGTTTGATCAACATGAAATTCTGCTTATTAATTATCGCACTGACACTTATTACACTTTTCTAACATTCTACTGGCTGGCTGTGTTTTATTATACCATCTCCAGGAAGAAAAATCCAACAATTTCATCGATACAGAGATAAACTTTGTAACTATACTGTTCTGCATGTGCGATGTTTACCTTTTGCTATACTTTTGTTGTTTACTACTAAGTTATAAATGCGGTCTGAGACACCGCCCCCATGTCCCTTACCTTTTATACATGTCAGTGTCTCTCTGCGCTCTGAATCTCCTGTCCATGATTATCCATTATATACCATTGTGTCACGCGACATGAATAATGTGCCAATTTAGACATACCGCCGACTCTAATTGACCTGAACACGAAATTCTGCTTATTAATTATCGCATTGTCACTTATTACACTTTTCTAACATTCTACTGGCTGGCTGTGTTTTATGATACCATCTTCAGGAAGAAAAATCCAACAATTTCATCGACACAGAGATAAAACTTTGTAACTATACTGTTCTACATGTGCGATGTTTACCTTTTGCTATACTGTTGTTTACTAGTCTACTAAGTTATAAATGCGGTCTGAGACACCGCCCCCATGTCCCTTACCTTTTATACACGTCAGTGTCTCTCTGCACTCTGAATCTCCTGTCCATGATTATCCATTATATACCATTGTGTCACGCGACATGAATAATGTGCCAATTTAGACATGCCGCCCATTCTTAATTGACATATTAACAAACAGCTAGATGTTTGCCCGCCCTCGTCAATTTCTATATTATGTAACCCAATAATCTGTATTGTGCAAGGGATTCACGTGTGTATATTTCTTCTTCTTTTTTTTTCATTCATGGGCTACGCCAGCTTGCTGGTGAAGCCTCATGTTTTTGGGCGACGACAAAATCTAGTTCATGTGTATATATCGTTGTTTTTTTTGCTACGTCATTTCGCTTGCGATGCCTTTGTTATGAAGACTAAGCCCATGTGTATGTAACTTACCATGACATTTTCCTTTTCTTTTCTTGGGCTACGTCAGCTTGCTGGCGTAGCCCTATTGCCTTCAGATGACATCGGTCATGTGTTTATTCACTGGTATTATGCCAGGGAGCCGCGTGTGTGTGATTTTAGCTTACATAAATGAAAAAAATAAAATATAAACTTTGTGGAATTTCTTGGCTACATCAGCCTGTTGGTGAAGCCCTATGCTTCTGCGCGACAAATATTAAGTTCGTGTGTACTTATATCTTTCACTATGCTTCATGGCAAATTTCAATCAATTACCTACTTCTACTATTCTTTTCCCGCTCACAACGGAGCCTTGCACACAGTACACCTGTTACAGCAGTATGTTGTCATCTGTTTATTTTATTTTGTTATTTTTACTGTTTTTCTTATGCATTATCGGTATTTTTTATTGTCTATTTTTTGTACATACTGGGTATTCGCCATTCCCCTTCCCCGGTTTTATAAAAACAGGCTACCGGAAATTGTCTACTCAACTTGATAAGTATCATGTCTACTCATGACGTAGGTAATGAGGGTGTTCCATTCCCGGAGCCATTAACAGCATTACCATTCTTTAATGCAGATCTTCCTTAACCTGATAGGCTGCCGACTAGTACAAATACCGGTGTTGATCTCTCATTCCTTAACAATAAATGTTTTAATCCGATTGCACTGAATGATATTGATCACAGCAAAACTCAAACGGACGACAATGAATATGAAATTTCACACTGGAGGAATATTGATATCCATCAATCCAATTACTTCACAGAGACATCATTTTTAGAAGAACCTTACGTTCAAACCCCTCCTGACAATGAATCGCTGTCGTTTTTACATATGAATGCTAGTAGTCTTAAAAAACACTTCTCGGAAATTACAGGATTTATCTATAATTTGAAGCACAGTTTCTCTGTTCTAGGTTTTTCTGAGAGCTAGTTAGATCCCTCGACTGAAATGTTATTTGAGATTCCTGGATACACATCATTTCCATCATCGAGAAGTAAGAGAAAGGGTGGGGGTCTTGTCTTATATGTTAAGGATTCTACTAAATCATGTAAAATACGGAATGACTTATCACTTCTTGACAATGATGGCGAATTTGAAACATTATTCCTAGAACTGATCTTCAACGATATCAAATACTTAGTGGGTATATTCTACCGACCCCCGGGTAAAAATGTAAATGCGTTCAACAATCATCTATCTTCTTTGCTTAAAACACCGGACATAGAACGGAATAAATGTATTCTTATGGGCGATTTCAATATCGACTTATTCAAAACTGATATCCATAGCCCATCGAAAGATTTTCTTGAAATTATGGAATCGCAGTATTTTTTTCCACAGATTACTAAACCTACCAGAGTCAAATCGCATACAGCAACGCTCATAGATAACATTTTTATATATTTTCATGAAGACAATCTTCTATCAGGAATATTTTTAACAGACATAACTGATCATTTCCCGATTTTTCATTTACTACAGTCCACGCAGGAATATAATCCCCCGCGTTCAAACATAACATATCGACGAGTTAGCCCAGAAAAAAGGAAGAATTTGCTCTGAGAATGAAAGATATAAATTGAGATACTGTAGTTTGTGAAGAAGATGACTGTAGTGTTGCGTTAGACAATTTTCTGGGCGAATTTAACTCGGTGTATAATGATTGCTTTCCAGTGAATACAATCCAGGCGTCTTCTAAGCTTATTATTAAACCATGGATAACCCATGGAGTACTTCTATCCATGAAAAAAATCGCTTATACCGACGGTATCTTTGCAGTCGGGATGACAATGCACATACAGATTATAGAGTTTACAGGAACAAATTAAATCATACTATTCGGCTTTCAAAAAAGAACTACTTCGAAAACAAATTCAACCAGTGCAATCAGGATATTAAAGGAACTTGGAAAATATTAAACCAGTTGATGAATCGGAAGAAAAACGCGTCTCTACCTAATACCTTTTTAATTAATGGTAAAGAGGAAACCGACAGTGTTACCATTGCTAATAAGTTTAACGAATATTTTAGCTCACTAGCGTCTAACTTAGACTCAAAAATTCCTACGGTTCCAAAAACGTTTGGCGAATTCCTTGGCACTGCACCTGCTGAAAGTTTTGAATTTTCTCCAACAACTCCAAATGATGTTCATAATGTTATTGTGTGCTTGAAATCGGCTGCACCGGGGTTGGATGGTATTTCTATGTCCATTGTAAAACTTGTAGCTTCTTCTATTTCTGTTTTTCTTGCTCATATCATAAACCTGTCTTTCAGGCTTGGAATAGTACCTGATTTTCTGAAACATGCAAAGGTTACACCAATCTTCAAATGTGCCGAGCCCATGTTATTTGAGAATTATAGGCCAATATCAGTCCTGCCGTGCTTTAGCAAGATCCTGGAAAAAACTGCATGCAGTAAACAACTTTTCTGGAAAACAATGACATCATCTCGGAGAACCAATTCGGATTTAGGTCAAATCATTCCACTTCGCAGGCTGCGATATCTCTCTACGATAACTTGGTGGCTTCAAAAGAATAAAAAAATTACAGCATACAGGGGTAAAAGCGTTCGGTGTCCGGTTATTTTCGTTTAGTTTGACCTAACGAAACGCGAACGGAACGAAATGTAAACGCGTTTCAAACGCTTACCAAACGATTATAGTAAACGAAACGCTTTCAATATCGCTTAATTTTTATTTTATCAAAACGCGTTTCCCTCGTCAAACGCGTTTGCTCTGATCGAAACGCGTTTATAAACGCGTTTGTGAATGCGTTTTATAAACGCGTTTCGAACGGGTTTCTCTTTTCGTTCGACTTTGTGCAAATTTGTCTTTTTATTTTGCAAACCAGGCCAGGAAGTCCACGTGTCGGGGCTTTCCCCAGCCGCTATTATAATCCATGTGCTATAAATATATGTGGCATAGCCTTTAATATACAAGGGTAAACACGTTCTGTGTCCGGTAATTCGTTTCGTTTATATATTGCGCTAAGATTAAATCTTTTCGTTCACCAAGCGAAACAATATATGTTTTCCCGTACCAAGCGAAATGATTAGTCAGGCATGTTATACTGAGTCGAAAAAGCGTTTCGCCTGATCTTGACTCCATGCAGCTTTTGACCAACACTCAGTCGCCGAACCGTCGAAACAGACCAAATAATATTCTCGTCCGACGAAGCAACCGTGGTGTGGACGGTAATGCTTATTTAACAACAACAACAACAACAATAAAACGCGTTACGAAACGCGTTCCCAAAACGCGTTTCGAAACGCGTTTTCAAAACGCGTTTCAAACGCAAGCTTAAATCTTTTCGTTCACCAAGCGAAGAAATATTTGTCTTCCCGTACCAAGCGAAATGATAGGTCAGGCGTGTGATACCGAACCGAAAAAGCATTTCGCCTGACCTTGACTCCATGCGGGTTTTGATCAACACTCCAAACCATTGCACAAATAAAAAAAAAAACAGACCAAATAGTATTCTCGCCCGACGAAGCAACCGTGGTGTGGACGGTGATGCTTATTTAACAACAACAACAATAAAACGCGTTCCGAAACGCGTTTCCAAAACGCGTTTCGAAACGCGTTTCAAAACGCGTTTCAAACGCGTTCATAAACGCGTTCGTGAAACGCGTTTTAAGCGAAACGAAACGAAAGATAAATGAACATACCGATGATCAAACGCGTTTGCGAGGTATAAACGCGTTCTTTGAGAAGCAAACGAAACGAATACAAAACGCGTTTAGAACGCTATTGAAACGCGTTTCAAACGATAATAGAACGATAATATACGTGAAAAACCGGACACCGAACGCTTTTACCCCTGTAGCTATGTTTCTGGACCTATCCAAGGCGTTTGATACAGTCAATCATGATATCTTAATCTCCAAACTATACCACTACGGTTTTCGCGGGTCACCCAATAACTGGTTCAGAAGCTACCTGTCTGGTAGGACACAGTCTGTTTCGCATAATAATATAATCTCTTCTTCTACCGATATCACATGTGGTGTACCACAAGGATCTATTCTTGGACCGCTTTTATTTTTGTTATATATAAATGATATTAATAACGTAACAGATTATCTCAAACTGATCCTTTTTGCTGATGACACGAATGTAGTTTGTTCTTCTAAAGACTTGTCTGATGCTGCCCGGATTATGTCCGACGAACTGCAAAAACTTCATACGTGGTTTTGTGCAAATCGCTTATCTTTAAATGTCAAAAAAAACTAAATATATGATAGTTAGCCCAAGTAAAATACAACGTTTGAGAAACGTCCCAAAACTAGAAATAGCCGGCCAAGAAATTGAAGAGGGTAGTAACTTTAAATTCCTTGGCATCATCTTGAATAATAAACTAAGTTGGACAACTCATATAGATTATATCTGCAAAAAAATCTCAAGAAATACAGGAGTTATTAATCATATAAAAAACTCTGTTAACAAGAAAACACTTTATATTCTGTATTATTCTATGATATATCCCTATCTGTCTTATTGTAACATTCTTTGGGGCAATACTTACCTTACTCATCTTAACCCGTTAATTGTACTACAGAAACGCGTAATAAGAGTTCTCACTTCATCCAATAAACGTGACTATACGCAACCTCTCTTTTCGAAATTAAAAATCCTGCCTCTAACAGAACTTAACCTAAATGTTTCCCTAAGTTTTGTACATACTTTTATGTATCACCCTGAAATTATACCGAAACGCTTTAAACATTATTTTACAAGACTTTATGCAGTACATCGATATCAAACAAGGAACCAGCAAATTAACCTTTACAGACCCTTCTATAAGTCAAATTTTTCTTTCTATACCTTGAGAGTAGCAGGACCACGGGAATGGAACAAACTTCCCCCTCCGCTCAGATCTATATTCTCATCCTCGCTATTTAAATCTAAGCTCAAGTCTTATCTCATGGAAATGTAGCCTGTTTTTTCTCCTTATAGTATCACGTCCTATGTGCATTAACTTGCCCTGTTCTTTTTTTCTATAATTGTATGTGCTAAACGCTTTCACCTACCGTATCTGTACCATCATTTGTTTGTATATTTTTCGGGATAGAACAAGCCCCCAGGGGTTTTATTCCCGCCAAAGTTTTCTGAAATTATGTCTTTGTATTGTTAGTATATAATTATTGGTGAATAAATATCTATCTATCTATCTACTTCGTAGGTCCTGTGACGTTAGTCACACTGCCATGTTAACAAAATGCATGTTCTTATTCAGAACAGACATATGTGAGGAAATGATAGAATATTAAATAATAATCTGAACTGAAATAAAATATTTTTTCCACTTTTCCTCACAGAAAAGCAGGAATTTTGAAGAAAAATGACGAAACATTTTGAAGTTTTCTATGATTGAGGGGTTATGCATATAGGCTCAAAACCAATCTGACAAATTACAAGTTCAGAGAGTATCAGCTCTCAAGTTTTTGTCGTTCCAGATATAGGATAGGAAGTTTGGTATGGGATAATGGCCCCAGGCCCATTAGGGTTAACAGAATGCACTTTTCTATTTAGAACAAATATTCAAGTCATTTGCAGGGTCATATGCTTATCATATGAATTCAGCATAAATGTTCATATGTGTCCGTACGTTAAGATCTGCTTATTATTTTGTAATTTCTGACCATTGCATTGGAAAGTTTTCACAGATGTGTAACTATGGTAGATGGTTTTCACCTCTAAGACTACTGACGCGGCATGCTGATTTAGGATAGGACTGCTGTATTTGGTCAGTACACAGGCTTTGTGGTTGGCCTTAGTATGAAAGAGAATGATTGATCGCGCAGACAGTTTTGACGTGAATGGAACAAGAAATATCCTTCTGCTATACATTGCATCGGAACATATCGTTTCCAAGAATAGCGAATACATCCCTGTATCAGTGTTGGAAGATGCGTTTGGCTTTTATTACTCTCAAAAACTGTTTCTCTGATGACCACTTACTTTGTGAGTATGGTTCAGGCAGTTGTTAAATTACAATGTGTTCGTGTTTTAACTGTCCTTTATCTCAAACAGCCAATCCAGATCTTTCGAAGCCTGCAATTGAGAAGATCCGGATACTGGACATTTAAGATTACTGAAGTGATCTCGATTCACCATTGATATTCAAATGAGATACTTGTATTCTAATGAGGCGTTTAGCCTGCCACCGCTTATACACGCTCATTGTTATGTTATCTGAAATAGAAGTCAGTCATTGTCCAGCTGCTATGTCGTGTTGTCTGTCCGTGTATGTGTGTCGATGTGTTGCCCCGGTCGGAATATCCTATTGGCGAGGAAGATGGGGTGACCAGTAATTGTACTCTGTCCAGTAGAAGAGCATTCAGTCTGCTGGATTCCACTATCTCTTATATCATCCATTTATTCATCCCACTCTTGTTCTAGAGCTGCCACTTCTGTTGATGCTAGAGATTTCAGAAAATCGTCATCGCCCAAGAGGTCAGATCTACTGATTTATAGAGTTACCTGTTGATCGAAGTGGAAAGAAAAAAAGCAAGGAGCAACCAACTGTGCCATGTTTAGCAATTGAAGAGCTTGCTGGATCAGACCAGCAACCATAAAAATCCTGATTTATAAAAAAACATGACAGTCATTTTAAGAACAAAGAAATGTGAAGAGGACTTTCGACTCTGCGTTTTATATTATACCTTCAATTCCAAGAAACAATATAGGCCTACGATCCATATCTGACGTTTAGTAGGAAGCCATTTCCGCGTCAATAAACGGAAGACATTTACCGCATGTATTGGTATTAGAAACCTAAGCTTGAAGGACAAATTCAACAAGTTTAACTGAGTCTAGCTTGATTATATCCGTTTCTTTCACAGTTTTGAATGTAAGTACCGAGACGAAAATTTCACACCGATCGTGTGACTTTAATGATGTGGGCATGGACAAAATATATCATATGTGAACATCTGTTGTATCTATCCTCGTATAGATTGGATTTGATGGCAGCTAATATTACCATATGTAAGAATCACTGTATTTCCGAAGCACGTCTGCAGTAACACTTCAATGTGTACGGAAATAGCGGCGTTTCGGGTACTTACGCGCCGTGTAATGCAAGTCAAGATCTGATTGATCAATGTAAACTGGATTCATTCATCGGGTCTTTTATTAGTTAATCAACAAGTCACTGGCACAATCTCCTTTTATTAGTGGTTCATGTCCTGCAGCAAAGCTAGTATTATCGACCAGTCCAATTGTTTGCTCTGAATAATGTTACCAAGGGAGAGAACATACCACTTAATCAGCCAATGGCGCCTTCTAGTGTTCTATACTATCCCGACAGTGGCGAAGAACAGAACAGAGTATTCTATTAACATGAGTCCACCAATGCCAACTTGTACCTACAATGCAAATGTACCAGATATTTGTCACATATATTAAATTTCAGCGTAATATGTAAATATGTGCATTGATTTGTGGATAGATACCAACAAAGCAAATGTACATGTACAACTCACTATTAAACGACGTATCCACTTCTAATGCATAAAATGCCACGTTTTGTCGGCTACATGTATATAGTAGTACAAGTACACTGTAGCAGAAAACATCAATGAATATGGGTACAATTCGTCTATACTTCGTGTACCACATAATATTCACTAGTGAGGGACAAAATTTAGCAACAGGTGGTTGGTGCATTGTAGTGCGTGTGTGGGGGAGGGGGTAGTTAACTTTATTTTACTACTAACGATCCATCTGTCCGTAGTCCGACATATGACAAGTTCAATGTTGCAGTGTTACAACCATAAAAAAGGCATGACCCTCTTGGTTGAGTGGTTCCCTACATGTAGTCATTTTGTATTTGTCTTGCATGACGGAAAGACTCAATTTGCGTTCGATAATACACATGAGCAGTGTGACTAACGTCACAGGACCTACGAAATAGGGTTTGATACGATTTAAGCGTGTACTTGACCTAAGACATGGTTTTTTGTGCCAATTGCGAGGTTTATATGTCGCCTAAGTAGGTCTGCCCAAGAGGTGGGAAAATCTTGCCGAGGGTAGTGCATAGGTTGAATGAGTGTAGCATCATGTAAACGCCCAGAATGTATGGGGATTGAGGGATTCCATCCAACGATAACCATTCTCAGATGGTCTGAATCTGGAATGGACCAGACTTCCTATCAGGGAATCTTCAAAAGTCACAACGAAACATACAACAAAGGGTTCCCGATGGGCATAACAGTGCACTCGCTGGGCGATCAATAAATAATAAAAAATAATTATAAATCAAATTTTCATCACAATTCGGTCAGCTCAGAACTTGCTGGTAACAGTCCTCTAATGCAAGTTCATGCCAAAAATCAAGGTTCTAATATCAGCGGTTCTCCTTATTTTGCCGACGAAAGGATTCGGATGGACTGACTGACTCACTCACTGACTACCGGACAACTTGCAAATGAGAGCTTACTTCGTAGGAATATACCATGTATACATGAGCAGTGTGACTAGCGTCACAGGACCTACGAAGTACAGTAGGCATTAGGACTCGCGAACTGAACTCTTGGAAATCCCCACCCCCAGTTGAAATCCTGCCTATATTAAGATGAGCACCGCCCAAGTCAGAATCGCCAGTGATTTTCATCAAAAATCACCAGAAATTTTCACCAAAAGTAGGTCAGCTCAGAACTTGTTGGTAACAGTCTCCTAATGCGCCTTCATTCCAAAATAAATAACGATCGCCGATTTAATTTTACAATTTTTTAATTAAAGGAAACAGATTGAATAATATAGGTTCAGTAGATTTCAAGCTTTACGTGTGAAAATACATTTACATCTCTTTAATGGTTTTCAGTGCCCTTGTACAGGATCAAAACAACTTTTTGAATCATTATTTTCCCAACAATACAACAAATTTTTATATATAGTACTATAGTAGAAAGGTAGCATTTATGTAGTTTACGGTAATTCAACTCAAGACCAACACCTTCTATGCACAAGATAATAATGATTCTATGTCATTCTCCTGAGCATAACCGGTACAAAGACGAATAAATAGCGTCTCTACATCGCGTTGTTATCTAGATATATGAGACAACACATTTTGGGTATCGGCAATCTGATGAATGTACTATTCCGGTTTTCTTGTTCCACATTATATTCTATGGCGGTTGATCGGTGATTTTCTTCATTGATAAACCTTAAACCACCTCAGCTTCGTTGTGTGAATCGGAATTGCATTGCTGTGACACACCAGCACACTCCGTGGCAGTGATTCAGTATCCCCTAATCAAGGAAGCAAAATGGATCAAGATTTGAAATGACAAGAGAAATTTAGACATATTTTGTTTACACATGTAATTTTTTGTTCAAATTATATCCAAGTGTGATATATAGTCAATATTCAAGAGGTACAACAACAACCCCAAAGTATGTCCTCATATTTTCACATCCATGCCAAGAAATACTGCATTGAAAAGGGTCCATTTAGCCTACCCTGTTTTATCGCTCTAATCAGCAAATGGCGGGGTCATATTTCTGCTGTCAAAATTGTATTTCCCTCCAAAGTCTTAACCCTTGAATCCAAGTCACACACTCTCTGATGCAAAGTAATGATTGTCCTAACTATGCGATTAGGACATTATGAACATGTTTTTGGTCATAGTGTACATATCATAACTCACATCAATGTTTTCTGCTATATTATTTCAATGATATGGTTTAGCAATTTAAGTTATGGAACAGCGCTGATTGTTTGAGGGTATATGCAGTAGGCCTATGCTGTTGGGCAATTGTGGAATTGTCCCAGATGCACGTTAAGATTAACCTCAGTAATAGGGCCATATGGCATGTGGATCAATGACAGGGTATTTTTAGCCGTGGGTAATTTGACCTGAATTTGAAGCCTGGTGTGGTCAATGATGAAATGTTTGGATGTTAAATAGGATACACGTTAAAGGCTACAGTTTACATATATATATAACAATATACCGAAGTGTTAATTATAAATCTAATTTTAATCAGAATTATTTCAGATCAGAACTTCCTGGTAACAATGCCCTAATGCACGTTCATGCCAAAAATCAAGGTTCTAATGTCAACGGTTCTGCTTATTTTGCCGACGAAAGGATTCGGATGGACTGACTCACTCATTACCGGACAATTTGCGATCTGTAGCCTACTTCGTAGGAATAGGTCTATCATTCATGTACTGCATTAGGAGAATCGCAAGAATTATGCCAGCCAGTAGGGTATTTTGTGTTTGATGTCGGCGGGGGTAAGCATGACATGTTGCAAATACTTATATGGAGACGACAATCACTTTTTTTGCTCGGCTTCAGACGGCTTCTGGGGATTTGATCGGTATTTTTCAAACGCTTCGCTCCCCCTGATACTGAACATTATACCGTTCCAGATTTAGCAGCTACAAATGCCACTATGGTTTATGTCGAAGTTTCGACGGAAGTAAATATTCAATTGTTTGAGAAGGGACATGTCATATGCTTCTTCAACTGTACCGACTCTACCGAGCTAGATCGACAGTGATACGGTTTTAGTTTGTTTCTCACAGAACAACGCTGACTATCTGCTAACCTACATCTTTATCATGTTCTTGTGGAGTCTCCACCCTCGGGCATAGATAGAAGCAATTTCAGGCATCATATGCTCAGATATGTCGAGATAAATTTTGTGAACACACATGGGAATAGATTCGGAGGTTCAAAGATTTTCGAAAGCTGTAAGATTTTGCACATCCAGGAATCTGGAGAGGTATAAATGCCTTGTCCGTTGAACTTTAATAGAAAACTAACGTATGGTTTCGTGGAATCAGGTTTATCGGAAAGGCATTTACTGTTTAAGAAGTGAAATCCCGCAAATTTTAGATTCTCCATGTAGAGTTGTGGGTGTAAGATAAAATATAATACATGTGGGGTGTCACCGTATAGTATGTGCCATTTACAAATGTGAATTTCTTGCGCATGCCAGGAGGAAATAGCATGAAATGTCTTTCTCCTGGGGGAGCAAGAATCACATATGTGAAGGTGTGAATTGTTATAACAGGCGGGCGTCCTGTGAGCTGTTATAACATTCGCGGGGGTTTCTGGTTTAAATAGAGGTCAGTTGTATAGCCAGGCCATCTCGTCGGCGGATTAACTAGCGTTTGCACACGATAGTGTTAAGACGAGAGTCGGAAAATGAATGTATTCATTTGTCTATATCTGATCTGATTGACCTAATAATCTTTATTTCTCAGTCCAATAGCATGGCATATGAGCAGTCATACCATACATGTAATCATATAAAAATGTACATATGTTTATGTCATCTTGCCTGCATTTTTAGAAGTGGTGTTATACATGTTTTGTTTGGTGTGTTTGGGTAAAACGACCTGTGAATGACCAATACTTGTATTGTTCGAAGCACTTTTCATTTTGAATGAGATTATACCAATCGTATATATTTCTTTGAGGCTGAAGGGCCTTAGATTACTTGATGGCCCATTTTGTAGTTGTACATGTCCGTTACTATGATATGCGCATACAGCAATGCTATAGAGTTTGATAAAATTTTGAATTATGCAATACTGAATATGCATAGTTGGGTGGGCTGTAGAGCCATTAAAATACTTGGTGTATGCATTTGTCTACATCTGATATGTACATGACGATTTGTCATTTTTCCCTGCATTTTCCCTATTTTTTGGAAATTGGTGTTATACAGGTTTTGTTTGCTAGATTTGAGTAAAACACCTGGAGTGAACTGAAAACAGTACTTGTACTATGCACTTTTCATTTTGAATGCGCTTATACCCATCGTATGTGATATTATGCCTTTGAGGCTGAAGAGCCTTAGAATACTTGATGACTCATAGAGAAATTGTACGTATTGTTTGCCAATAGGATACGTGAATATAATGATGTTAGTAATAACAGTTTAATCTAATATTGACTTATGCAATATTGAATATGCATAGTTGGATGGGCTGTATAGTCATTAGAATATGCTTGATGTATTGACTTGTAGATATCTAATATGGCCATATATATGCTTTTGTCATTTTACCTGCATTTGTACCTATTTGAAAGCGGTATTATACATGTTTTGTCTAATGCATTTGAACAAATCGACTTGTGAACAAACGGCGCTTGTATTGTTGTTCGAAGAACTTTTCATTTTAAATGAGAATATAGCGATGCAATATTCAATATACATAATTTGATGGCCTGAAGACCCATTAGAATAATTGGTATAAATCATAGATGATTTGTAAAGCGGCTGTACATATTTTTTTCGCTTTAGCATACGTGAATAATAATGTTGATAATATGGCTTTAATATTATCAAATTATGCAATATTGAATGCTCATATTTTGAAGGGCTGAAGAGCAATTAGAATACAACAACAACAACAATACTTGGCAGGCTGCAGAGTCATTAGAACACTTGGTAGACTGAAGAGTCATTAGAATACTTTAGACTGAAGAGCCAATAGAATAATTGGTGAGCTGAAGAACCATTAGAATACTTGGTGAGCTGAAGAACTATTATATTACTTGGTGAGCTGAAGAGCCGTTGGAACACTTGGTGAGTTGAAGAATCATTAGAATACTTGGTGCGCTGAAGAACCATTATAATACTTGGTGAGCTGAAGAGCCATTAGAATACTTGGTGGGCTGAAGAGCCATTAGAATACTTGGTGAGCTGAAGAGCCTTTAGAATACTTGGTGAGCTGAAGAGCCATTAGAACATTTGGTGAGCCGAAAAGCCATTATAATTCTCGGTTGGCAAAATAGGCTGTTTGATATTAAATTTGTTCCTTGGATTGTTTCCATTGAGAATGTGATTGAACATGGTTGGTGTAGTGAAAAGAAAGATGCATAAAGTAATGGGATCTGTGATAACGAATAAACACGGCTAGCGCCGCATGACATTCCAAATATAAGTGTTGTTGAATGTGTTATTGCGTAAGGGTACAGGAGAAGTGAGGATATGGCGAATGACAAGATTTTGTCAATATAGCATGCACCATAAGCTCAACTTTCTCCTTACAGTTAGTCCGTCATGTCCGTTTTTCTTATGTATTGTCTCAGCCACGCCCAATTTATCAGTGCGGTTCGATTTAGAATGTGACACAGCCTATCGAGACCAGCACCCCCTCCCCCCCACACCCTTAATCACACACACACACACACACATACATAATTTGCTTGTTATACTGAGGACAAGAGAATTGAAACTACACTCTCAGAAAGTGCTAAAATCAAAGTGTTGTATTATACATTATAAGTGTCCGGGCGGAGTAGACAACATGATATAAAGTCATCCACTCAAAGTTTCTCAAATTTGGCGATACATATCGCATGCTGATAGCAAAATACGAGCGTAGCGTGCAAGATCTATGGCGTTACGTTTCGTAACGTGTGTCTAATTCCGCTTAACCCGGGGCTAGGGGCCGTATGAAGCCATGTACTTCAAGATCCTCATGGTACTCATATGAACAGTCACAATCAAAGCGTGACTGAGCTACATCAGTCTTTAGATGACGACTGTACAACGAATATTATGGATTAAGAATACTGATCAGCGATACGGATTTGATATTTTTGGAACATCATGATGTCTTGCCGGCATCATTGAAAACTGTTGACCGCTTCTCTCTTGCAGGAAACATGCCTATGTTTATGTATACTATGAATGTCTTTTTGAATTTGGTGCTAATACCGTTATATGGAATAGGTCTTTGGATTATGGACGCGGATATTCTCTAATGGACGACGGCTGAATTATGGATGACGGACTAGACGCTTGTAATTATATTTGTTACACAAGTGTTGGAAAAAGTGATATATCCAACATTATAGCGCCTGATCAGAACCAATACAACACTTTACAATGTAATATGTAACATTGCTCCTGATACTGCACTTAACACCTTTTTCAATTCTTTTTCAGAGTGTTACAAATATAACACTTAATGTAATGTTGTCATTCCTGGGACATTTTTAATGTTAAACATGTTAAATACAACACTTTCGTTTTAAGAGTCTAATACTCTATCAGAAAAGTTAATATAGTTCGATCAAGTTATAATATCTAGGCAAAGATAACGTTTCCTCAAACTCGCGAACTTATCTTGCTGGGAAATTTAATTTGCCAAACACTGATGGCAACTTTTATAAAACATGAACACATATCTTGCCAGTTTGGCAGATGTATCGATCTCCTGGGATCATGTATACATCACAGGTGCGGGGTAATTTTGATTGTTATCATGGATTCGGTTTTATGAAGGCTGAACTGGTCGAGTATAGCTGAACATATGCCCCCGTTATAAAGATTTAGGGGCATTCGGTACAATTTCGTGGTTCAAGAACTCGAACTGATATCAACACTCTGGTAACCTCTTGCCAATATCGGACTGAATTATCCAGCTTATTGCAAGATTGGAATATTTGCTCGAACGTTTGACAATCCGTTCATTTCTTAACGGATGTCAATTCTTATTAACCACTGCCATAGACTGTCCAGTACAATTAGTCTCGGTTTGTTGGGGCACAATTCATCAATATCAGCGCCCGGCATCGGGCATGCGAAACTGGCCGAAATTAAAACGTTGGGATATTTCCGCGCGGTCTATCCCAAAGTTAGAGATTACTCGTGGTCATAGTGGGCCATACGAGGAGCATGCAGTACTGCTTGAAGTAGAGCACACACATACACACACATCAAACATTGAGTTCTTTCTCGGTTATAAACATGTTGTTTGTGGGAACATAGGGTCCTATGCTATCATCCTATAACGGAAGACGGACCGAGCTGTTGTGTATGTGTACTGGTATAGACGAATAGTGTTCAAAGCTTGAACTTATAATGACTTTGCTGACGAATGTCAGAATTTAATAACGATGTTAACTTTTTTGAATAATGTGTATTGTTGCATTCATAATTGTGTAAAATTTATAGGTTTGTGTGCATTTTTTTAGCTCCATTTGATAACCCAGAAAACAGGGAATATCCCTGGTTCTGAAGCATAGGCGTAAAAAAAATCATTTTAATGTCTGAAGATAATCACGATCTCTATCAAATTTCATCAAATTGGATGAATGTTGCTGCGCAAAATTCTCAGCTAGAAGATTTTTAAATGGAATCCCTATCTCTTAAGCTAGGGAAGGGAGAAAACCTACTGGAAATAACAGGCAAAACCAAAGAACAACCTTAAATATTATCCGTATCTGTGTACCGACACTTCCATTATAATGACAAATATAATGGTTACTCTCTGGGAATTCGTGAACTTATACCACGTTCTAATACAGGGATCAAATCCGGTATTTCTTAACAGTCGTCGTCTGAAAAAAATGAACCACGTCCATGTTCGCAACCAAAGCCAGTTGCGTATAAATGCAGCTCTCAAAAGTTTGAGCTATATAGCTACTTTACTGAGAGAGTATTCGACAGTCTTGTATAATTATGATGAAATCTAAGGCTAAGGCATGAAGCTTATTACAAATCGTTTTTTTGATGATAGATCACCACGGACAAGTGTTATTGTACCAAAGTTTCCATCTCGTTTCTCACGATCGAATGATTTGAACGGGGCTCACCAGGCTTACAGCATGATTGGAAGTATACTAGCTATAATATGGTACTATTTATAGACAAAGTGGCGTGCAATTTCCAACGGTCTTCTTTAAGATTAGGATAACATTCCGATGCTATACACGAGACCTTTTGAGCCTCATTAGCTCGATAATGAAAGAGCACATTAAAACCCGTGGTCTGTTAATGAACATTTTAGCTATCTACATTACCAGTAAAGTTTTTTAACCGTGAGCGTTCATCGTCTCCCATCTATGGCTAAATTACAGGGGTATCTTAATACTAATGAAATTCCATCATAATCAATCACTGTTTTCCGTCCCAGCGATCCCGAGTTTCTCTCGATTCATCGATGATAGCCAGCCATCGACGTCTCGAAGTTATTTTCTGCCCGACTGATTTCGCATGGTGATGGGTTAACCGTAGACAATAAGTTACAATTACGCTCTTATTTGCCCTTCTATAGCGAACATCAGCAGGGTCATTCATTACAGTCATCAGAAATTAGTAACACTGCGTTTAGCAGTTTGCTTTCCATACTATACCTGACCAATAGAGGCGCTGTATTCGCTGATATGGAACATAAATGTATAGTAGAAGAACATTTCTTCATCCGCACAGTTCGTCAAAAATAGAAAATTGCACCCCAATAGATAATCACCACAAATGTTATCGATAGTTCCTGTGAATATATATTGTTTGGGCCTGTGCTAGCCAAAATCCCATGGTAAGAGACACTATTGTCATCATTCTTTATTAGTATTGTTTCGTAATCCTTACACTAGGAATGGATCACAAATAATGAACAGAACTTTTAAAAGCATTTCCTCTGTGATTTAAAGAACTGCCAGTCGGTGTATTTTATCTTCTCAAATAAAGTCCACGTTTTTGCTAGCGTACATGTATGGGTTTTCTCGTACCATTCGTCATAATCTTGGCCACGTCTTTGATAACCACCTAACAGCACACTTGATCTATACAATATTATTATGTCCCTTTGGAAACAAAAATGAGCCTATGATATTCTCCCGCGCAAGACATTCACATTGACCTATTAATTGTATTTCTTCTACCTCAAGCTGTGCTCGAGTTATGAACAAATCCCATTTTGTGCAGAGATACGGTTCACTTTATCAAGGTTATACATCCACTAGAAAAGAGTAGTGTTATATAAGATAACATTGAGCCTTTATAAACCTATGTGTAGGGGGTGGGTTGGGTGGGGAATCAATGTATGGGTGGAGAATATTCTTGGAACTTCATCTATAATGCATTCACAAGTTTGCCTTTTGTTGAAAATGAATACGGATGAATTTTGTGGGTTAACACGAGCATTACTTTCAAACTAGGGAGCTGTACTCTTCAACGTTCTAGTATAAAATGCACTCTTGGTCAGTTCTATTCAACCATGGAACAGCCAGAAATACGCAAAAATGGTTCTCTTGTCAGAGTGTTAGATATCAGTTTTATGTTGAATTTCATCCTATTTTGATGTGGCTGGGTATTTTCACTAGAAAATTCAGCCTGTTGTGAAAAATTTGACGAAACACCATATTATAGTCCCATAAGGGCATGTAAATGAACGTCCTCTACTCACTTAATGTGTCATTTTATGAAGATGTTCGATATTCGTTAATAATAATCAGCTATTTTAATTACGCCACATTTTGGCAGGCCCGACCATTTAATTGCGAAGCTCATCTGAGATATCGCTGATCTAATTTGACTAATAGGCATCATGTATTTTATCCGCGAAGAAAGTCCACACTTTCGACGTACGGAGATAAAAAGCCTTGTCCAGATGTAACGTCGCATGATAAATCTCGAGGGGTTTTTTGCCGGAGTGTTTCGAAAATTGAGGCACGTTTCTGGTTAATTCGGGCATCATAAAAGCAATTGTTGTAGCCGATCCTCCTCTCAAGCTCATCTATTGCAAATGTGTGTATCATGTTCCAATCGTAAAACGAGGCTGATCGGCTCTTTATACACTCTTATTTTATTATGCCTCTTGACTTGAAGTGGCCCCAATACTGTCGCTGAGCGAAACGCGTTACTTAAAAGGCTAATAAAACCTACTCATGAGAAGGGGTCCTGGAATTTAAGGAGGTAAATAACTCCAAATTTAGACACACTTGACTCCGAGTTACGATGAGCAATCATACTTGGGATCGGAAGAGCTCAATCATGGATTATCCAGTTTTTGAAAGCCCATTATAGAATCCGTAATTATGATTTCGGAGCACGTCAGGTTTCGCAGTTTCGAACACAGTATCTTGTTCAGAGTGAGCCGTGGATGAGATTCGTTTGCGCTTGCCCAAAATAGTCATCTTTATCAGCTATTTCAGTATTTGCTGAATATCATTCTATCCATTCAGAATAAAAAATGCCTAATCACCAAACTCGATTGAAATAAGTAAAGCATATGAGCTTCCGCCTGAATTGAGGAACTCCATATAACTTAACTGATCCTTTTTCCTTGTAAAAATGTACGGCAAAAGACATTTATACAGATTGTCAGGATGTATGTCATTTTCCCTCATGGCTCGATAAATTGCTATGTTGAGATAACGTTGTACGCTTGGCGCACATCAACAACGTGACTAGGGGGGGCTCAGTTGTTTCAGATTCCAAAAATGAGTTTTTAGGATTTCATTTCATAGTTTACAATCATGCTAGATCTAAATAGCCTGATGTCCTTGTACGATCGTAAACATATCAAGACGGCTAACAAAACGACGCAACTGTGATCGTCTGGGGCGAAGATATCCCTAATTGGACAATAATTCAACAGCGTCCAATTATTTTCCCAGTTCAGCCTTGTACACATATATAATCATTGTCGCTATTCAACACTCGAGGGATAAAAAAACAGCAATACTGAACCTGCATCAGTCGGGCATATATGATTTAATGTTAATGTTCGATGTGGAAAGCAAAATATTGATGAATTCAATCAGTGTTAATTCTACGGAGACCCATAAATCCAACAGAGGGTTTTATCAATTCTCCCTACCTCAGATTCAGGCCTTTCGACAGAGCACCGTAATTTCGTCAGTTCACTAGAATCAATGCGGAAAAGGGATTCATAGCCGTCAGATTCGACATTCGAAGGTAGCCCACGACCACAGAGATTTTTAATATGAATAACAAAATATGTACGGGTAATTCAAACATGACTCATTTTGCATTAAAAACATTTATGAAAGTTCAATATGCTCTGGGTTTATAATCATTACATTTCAATATGCTATCATCTACACACGTAGACCTGATGGCCTATCTTATCCAACAAAACAGTTAGGTTGTTCTTACATTGCAAGCTGAAGATATTATTAGAAGTTATAGTTTCACTGGGTGACCCAGAAATTATATAATTCCAGTCAAAAATCAACTTACCCAAGTAAGTCACGTTTATTTCATTGATTCTACCTCATGGAAGTGATATCAATACGAGACCATGAGAGATTTGAAAGCGGAATGGTGATGACCACAAAAATGATATATAAAACGAAATAAACGAATAATACAACCAATACAATTCAATTGATTGTGAACGAACATAATGTATTCCATTCACCGACGACTTAAACATGTATTATGACAGACGATACAAGTACCGATAAATTGTCCTTTAATACCAATGTAACCGTTCAATTTTAAGCATTTCCAAAAGGTCACCTCAAAGTTAATAAAGTTTGAATTTTGCACTCTATAAAAGCCCAGGAACTGTAGCACGTGAAACAATCTCTCGTTTATAAAACGTTTATAAAAGGTTTGTCATTAGACCAACCTCTACATTGCATGATGTGGTGTATTGGAGTACCCCTGTTGACAATTAACAAAGTCGAAGCCATACGAGTCACCTGGTACTATGACTAGAATATGTATTTGTTATATCACAGTTGTTTTTAGCTTGGCTGGAAATTCAATCGTACATTAACACAGAACGAAATGTACACAATATAGTCACAATGAGATTGTCGAGATTGAAGCCGCTGTCCAGTAGTTAAGGCAATTAATATGACAGATTGTTTAGTTCCTTCAAAGTAATGTCCTTTCCACATGGCATGGTTTGCAGATACCTTTCCCCATGACATGGTTTGCAGATACTTCAGAATGCAGTTCAAGTCCCTTGTATACTGGCATCATGATAGATTAGGACGTCTGTCAATAAATTCCTTCCTGAACCTTTCAACCAAGGACAGTGCAAATTCACTGTGACTGATTTAATGGCGTTCAGCTAATCCTGAAGTTCTACTTCTGCCAGAAAAGTTCAAACTTGTGATTTTCTGACAAAAATTCGGCCGAAGACACACACTGTACTGTTTCAATGAATCTGGCCTTCATGGATCTATCATAATATCACATATCACCGGTCGAAGCTCTTGTATGGAGAGATTTGCCGAATATAATCCATTCCATGAGATGCAGTTACAGATGAAGTGGGTGATGGTCCTTTTGCTATGGGTCAGATTGGTGTTGTAGGCGTTTTTCGAGGTTTATTAAGCGTTTGCAAACAAATAGATGCTATTTTTCATTGAAACTCTGTGAGAGAAATCTGCTACCCAGGACGCAACTTCAGTGATTTAGGTCGCGCTTGCGTCCCAGATGAAAACCCCACTATTATGAGGTGCAGAAGTGAGCAACATTGCTATTATGACCGGTTTGGGAGATACATGTAGATCGATTTTTCGGGAAATCTGAAAATCTTTCATCGGATTTTGCCCTGCATATATTATTCGAGCTTTCCGTTTTCCATGCACTGACCAAGTTTTTGTGTTAGAAAACGTGGTCTACTTCATGCACGCCAACAGTGTCTTTGAGTAATGGTAAATACATGCATTTGTATTGCCGTGATGATGAGACGAGTCTTGCTTCAGGATAATGACACAAATCATCTACGATGGATGATAGAATCGGGGTAAAAAAGGTGGTTTAGGCATTTTTCATTTATTTATATGACTTGAATTTGAAATCATCTGATAAAAATTAAAATCCTTTTTTCAATTGCGTTTTATTAGGGAAAATATTATCTTACGAAACTGAAAGTTGTCAGCAGCTATCATCTCTTAATAATACACGTAAATCCATGATACCCATATAACTTGCATTTAGTTTGTAGAATTGCAAAGTTTGACCGAAAAATCACCCAAAAGTGCATTTCTTTAACTTGACTTTGCTCTGTGTCATGAAGGAGGTCACCCTAGTTACATTTTCTTGTAAAGTTTGCCCTCAAGATATATTGTGGTATATTTCACCCCCCAGCTCAAGCGGTAAAAAACAAATTTGGCAGGACGGAAGCCACCCCCCCCGCTCCACTAGGCCAGTGAAGGTCTTGAAAAGCACAGTCCTGATCGGGTTAACCCTATTCGGCCTTGGACTCCCTACTTAGCTTTCTTCCCTCTCTCCAGAACGACGAAAAATGAAAGCTGACCCTCCGCGACTTTTTAGTTTATCATGTTGGGGTCATCTGAGCCTATTTCCATAACCCCCAGAGTAGAGGATCATGGATAATTTCAAGATGTCAGCCATGGGGGGTACCAGAAAAGTGATATTTTCGTTTTTTCTTTAAAATTCTTGATTTTCTTCGAGGAAAATTGGGCGAAATCTTTTTTATTTCACACCAGACTATTATTTACTAATTTATCATATCGATTTTGCACAGAACACACATAAATAAAAAAATCGAAAAAATGTGACCGCAAATGCATTCTTTGAAGAGCGGCCATCTTGGATTTTAACATTTTCTGGTGGAGCTCAACCCAAGTGTATAGTGTGTTAAGTTTCAGCTCCCTAGCTCGAGGGTTGAGACAAATATATAGGTGGGGCTAGCATCCCCCCCCCCCTTCCCACACCCAAGGCCTGAGCAGGTCCCAACAAGCCAAGGCCAGATAGTGTTAAAACCTTTTAACGTAATCCTTGTACTTATAGATCTCAAAGATATTAAAAGCATACTAGTTTTCTCCTTTTGTACAAAGTTGGGCTTTTTTATATAATGGCCTAAGACGTAGGGAACTATCAAAGGAAACGCTTGCTTCCATTTTCGGTTCCACTGACGGTTCAATATACCATAAACAGCATTTCAGTAAGGCAAATGGCACCTCATTGATGGCACCTCATTGATGAGAATTAAGGAGGTTGATTATACAGGCTTCAAATCCAATATCCAGTAGCCAGTCCTCGTCCATGAAAACCTTCCTCCAACCTCCGAATACTCCATACTCCATATTCACACGAAAATTTATCATCCACATTCAATCATAAATATACCAACCTATCAATAATTACACATTTGAGTTTCCTTAAATACATAACTTGAACGGTCAACAGGTTCAGTGGTGCCGAAAAGACACCATGATGTTCATACATTCACAACTGTAACATTCAAAGCCATTTTCTAGAATATAAATTATCTCAGGTACGTATTGATGGAGGTGGTGCTTATACGTTTTGCTCGGGTTAATCAGAATCCGGCTCAAGCTACGAAGCATTATAAGTCATGCCTCCAACGACTCTATTTTGCTACCGATGTGTGGCAGGTATTAAACTTGTCAGTTGAAGAGCTTGGAAGAATAACCATGTCAAACCATGCAGTTTCAACTTTTTTTTGTGCTGTTGATAATTTTTCTTTGATATTTTTCACAGGTTTAATAAAAAAATCGTTTTAATCGTATTAAATTAGACGTGAATTCGAGTAATGTGTGAATTAATCACATGAATATTAGAGAACAGCCAATAATAAAAAGAACTGCGTAGTAACCTGTTATTTTAGCCCAGTGATTCGATTGTCGAAAGAGACGAAATCCTTAAAAATGTGTATGGGTACGAAATTAAGAGGGGAAATGACATTTGGAGAAAATCATTTACCCTAAGCATTTTGAAGAGAACTATTCCACCATTTTGAGATGAACACAATTTTTTATCATCGCTTGCCAGAGGCTACGTATCGATATTCGATGTGTAGTTCTTGAAATTAAAGCATTTTACGCGCAGCTGTTATTTCAGTAAAATCAATAGTTAATAATGGATGCCCAGCACAGCGACAATACACTGTGAGAGAGAGTGAAAAGAAGTTGGAACTGTAAATATTGGAACGTGAGTGCTGGTAGATGTATTAGTAAAGTGGTTTCGAGATTATGAATCTGGCAACTTAGGACAGAGTATTTTAATTATTTGACTGACTCACTTGTGAAAATAATATAACAGAATCACAGTGGTACGTTATAGCTGATTTGGTGAAACCGAGGACATAAATCCGGAGTTTGATCCTAGCACAGTGCTGAGCATTATCACATACGTTTATAACATATATTCAGAACCTGCATTTCGAACAGTAGTGAAATACAAGCGCCACATAATACTGTCAATGGCTATCCAGAGTAGTGGAAAATGAGAGTTCGACATCACTTGAGCAAGGAAGAGAAGGAGGATCAGGTGGGAGGAGCGAGAAGGAGGAAGACGGAGGGAGGAGGGGAGTAGGGAGAAGGAAAGGGAAAAGTCTCAATCGGTACACTCCGATATATCCATTATGTTGATTATATACCCAGATTTTCTATTTATCCGCTATATTTGATCAGGTGATACCCTACAAATAATTCATTTGCAGACTGGACAGATGAAACAACACTAAAAACGTTTATCGAGCTTAATTTTGCGAGTATCGATATTATAATATTACCGTGTATACAGTAACGATATTATAATATTACTGTGATTAAGCGCACGACAAACGAAATGTAAGTGTGAGAATATTACTTAGACCACTCCATCTATTACACATATATCAATTAAACCTTTGCGTAATGCAGCAGATGCCAATCGATCAGAGTTGAAAGTTTCGACCTGCCTCTATCTAGGACACACGAATTGATCTACATTATTTCCTCAACGGAAAAGCTGAGAGGAAGGGTGTCCCTTCACCTCATAGTTATGGGACGTCAACATTCAATATCTCTGTATACCACTGATCGGAGTATTATTCAGATGAGTATGAGTTGCGTCGTAATGATATGGCCGTCCAGCCTCACCTCGATTTACACAACCGTCATGGAGAGAAGAGCACCATGACAGACCCAACATTGATGAGTAGGACATGTACCGTCGTCCTTGACCTTTTTCACCCCGCATGCATCCAGACTCGATCAACGACAGCCCGGTACACAGCCGGCGCCTCATTGGTCCATCTCCCAGTCCAAGACGGTACCCAGGGTCATCTTCGCCTTAGTCACCGTAAATGGAAAGAAAAAAATCGGTGCGATATGGTGGCCGCTATATCCACCATGAGGATCACTACGCGTGGGACTGTCCGGAAAACCAGAAAAGACAAGCGTATGCGGTGAAGCTTTGGCCAATAAAGAAAGTTCGCTTCTGGCAGTGCAGGGTCCGGCCAGCCAATAGGGATATCTGCAACCATTGGCGGACAGAAGATCCACTGTGTATTGGATGGGGGTTTCTCTATAGTTGGTGAAACTTTCGATCGGAATCTTCCTCCAGTCATTGGGAACTGAACACCGTGGATGTTTCATTCTTTGCAGCCTACAATACCAAATTTTCTGCACTTGGATCAATCCTGCTTGAATTCATACTCGAACAAGCGATCGGTATGCATCCTGTGTAACCTGTCAAGAAAGTGCATTCTTGGCTTGAACTTGGAGCTACTATCATCCGTGTCTATTATCACATCTCTGACGTGTGAAAAGGGAGTCATCGAGAAGACTCACAGCACGTAGCGATTCCCAACCGTTCTCACGAAGAAACGTGATGGGAATCAGAGGATCCATCTTAAAACTTAAGCTCCGTAAATGCCACATAGTGCAACCTAAGGTGACGTACATGTGGCATGTTATTTCCCAGGGTGGAGTGGAGCTAGACCGACAGAAGTCCACTGCTTTTCGGGTTTATCCAACACCTCGTAATGCAAAGGAAGTTTTTGGGTCTGGCGGGTTATTGTCGCTGTTTGCAATTTTGCCAAAATCTCCCGCCCTTCAGTCTAGCTCACGTTGAAGGATCTACTATCCCTTTGGACTAGGGACCGCGACATCCCGACATCTGAAACAATACTGACCTTCCCAAATTTCTCCCAGAGAATTTAGTTACTCACCGATTCAAGCCTGGATGGTATTAAAGGAGTATTATACCAAGTGCAACGGGGGGGGGGGGTTGAAAACGTTATTGGCTATGACCGCAGCAGAGCGAAATTACTCGACCATACAACGTGAGAGTTTTGCCATCATTTGGCCTGTCGTGTCTTTTGAGTCAACCTATACTCTCCTTTTTTTTGCTTACTGACCACAAACTACTCGCATACTTGCGTAAGCAGAAAAACTTAAATTTACGTCTCACTAGATGAAGCTTGGAGATGGAGGGTTATGATTACACAATCGAGTACAGAGCAGGAAAGGCTAATGAAAATACCGATATATTGTCGCGCATGTCAGTGACCCGACCAGAGGACATAATGAAATCTCAGGTATTTTGCACTCTCTCATGAGCCACTGTGTCGATGACTTTGCATTTCGATGATTTGGGAGCTCCACACGCTGTCGCTGCTCTGGATGGCAGTTGTGTAATTGAAGTGGCACAACAAGAAGATTTTGTTCTTCAGACAATTATTTCATGGGTAGTGAGTGCACGACGACCTACGGAAATGACAGCTCAGGATTTCTCAACAGATGCCAGAGAGCTTTGACAGTTTTTCAATGCACTTCGTGTTCCAAGCGAAGTCGTGTATTAGAAAAGTATTACTTTTTCCCAGCCGGGTAAATAGTGGCTTATTGTGATTCCCTCGGGCCTAGTTAATGAGATACCTTCGGTTGGCTCTTGAAAACTCCACTTCAGGTCACCTAGGGGAGAAGAAGACCATCAGCAATATTCGTCACTGGTTTACCGGATGCAGAAAAGACACAGCAGAGAAGCTTTATCTGGCAGAAAGTCGCCAATTCCGGGAATGAAAGCTCTCCTGAATCTTATTATGGTCGAGCGTCCATTTCAGTTTGTTTCAATGGACTTTAACGGCCCTTTGCCAAGTTTATGTCGAGGAAAGCTGTATATCCCCATGGTACAATGCAAGTTCACAAAAATACCAGAAGATTTATGCCATGTAAAATGTGGAATTCGTGTGTGTTGCTGACATCTTAGTTGAGCGGTTCCAACCAAACTTTGGTGTTCCGGAAATCATACACACTGACCAAGGGCAAATTGCACCTCATCGTTTTTAGTTCTCTGCGTAAGGCCCATCAAGTCAAAAAGCTCCAGACAGCACCTTATACATCAAGTTGCAATGTACAGGTAGAAATGTCAAAATTAAGTTGTTGCTGAATCATTGTCCATCGTGACAGAAGAGTGCACGAAAGGAAAATTCAAGATTGGGATCGTTACCTGCCATTAATCTGTATGGCTTACAATACAATACAGCATTCTTGGACAGAATACGCTCCAGCATATCTGGTGTATGATAGTATACCACGGAGACCCATCGATATGATATTTGACAGTCCTAGCAATGTGAACACAGTGAATAATAATGCCACAGAGTTACAGGGACGTTTGTCTATGGCACTCAAAATGGTCAAACGTCATCTCGTGTAATCTTGTGATAGAATCAAGAATCAATATGACATGAAAAGTGAGAGATACTTCGTATCAAGATGGGGTAGCGGTGCATTTGAAGCTTCATGGTTTTGAACGAGGAGAAAGCAAAACAAAAATGCTGATTGGCGGCTTCTACCCTATGGCGTGATCGAGATAAGATAAGATAGTTTCTTTATTGTCGATGTTGATAAATGAAAACATTAGCGCACTGGGCGCTATTATTATCGACATCAAATACATATGAAACAACAAATAACAAATATATTAACAGCGAGGGATGGATATAATATTCATTGCTTAATATCCATTCAGTAAACTCATCACATACATGTACAAGCTAGTATCTCGCAAAGTATAATCGTCAAATCCAACAATCAACAATGTCCAGAACATACGGCAATATATGTGAGACTGTGTGACTTGTTAAGTACTTTGAGCCTATTTGTATAACCTTCACGGGTAAAGAAGCAAGGGTAGATTCAAAATGGCGGTCATATGTGGTACCAGAATTTATGTTTTCGTCTTTCTCTTCAAATTGTTTCGCTTTTTGTGTGTGGATATTTTGGTGTTTTTGACCCACTTCATAGAGTTTTGGGGTTATGGCCATGATCGTCGACATCAATATATGCCATATTTACAATACTACATTGTTGTCTGGCTGTATCTCCTTTAATAATCGTCGAAAATGTTAGGAATTTTCTAAGAATGCTTGGTATCATGTAGGTGTGCACTGTCAGATTATTCACCTATTTCGATGGTTTATCCTGAGCTATGGCCCTTTGTCTTCAAAATCAATAGATTCTATAAATGACATGTACATTCTTTTCCTGACTGTTACTGGATGACCACTTGGTGAAGAAGCGGGATAGTTGAATGATAACTGTTTGATGTAGATGTGATTAGTAGTTTTTTTATATTGAAGCCTGGAAGGCTGTGGCGGACGGGAGGGGGGGGGGGTGGGCAACGTTTATTTTCTCACGTTACATTTAGCAATCAATCGGCGTGTTTGAAAGTGTTATGCACCATGCTGCGTACAAAAAGCATGTCATAACCATATGTCCCTACTAACACTGCAGTTATATGATAAGCCCTGAAATCATAAGGAATTAATACTTTGTAATAACGTTATAAAAACACGAAACGTTTTGGCTTTTAAAAATTCCACTGCCATGCCAAGAAATAATATCAAGTTAACTACTCTTTCTGTTATGATGAAAAATCGTCCGTTATTTCACCAAAGTTGCTTCAATAACGAATCGTCGGTAAAACAGAGAGCTTCATTAATTGTTTGGGTCTTGGGGAAAAGATTGCAAAGGCAATTCCGATTCGATAAAATTATCAGACAAGATGTTATCTTTGAGCCTCAAAATTTACCGATAAAGGTGCCGCCAAATACTGATCAAAAAATAAATACCAGGCTTCAAAGATATGAAATGCCCGATATTGCCTTCCTTCCAAAATCTCAAATTCGATAGACTGTTTTACATTTAGATCTACCACCTAGGATTAGGCAAATTTAACATCAGCATATATGATTTTCCTCGCGTGAAGAAAATGTTGTTATACTATGAGACAAGAGCAGGAGTGTCGCCGATTGCCCAGTTACAAGAATTCTTTTTTGATAGTTTACAGACGCTTTTTATCAAACGTATTTTTCGTATTTATCTGTAAGAACTGAAGATAATGGTTTGGTCGCTATTACCTTTCATTTTCTCATCGGGCAATCGCTACTTTTTGGAACTTTGAGAAATCGAAGAGTGGGTATTCGGTAGCTATCCTGACTAAACGATAAGATGCCGCATCCTTTGAGGATTTTGGCTGAACTGGCAAATCCAGGCTGGCGCTGTTTCTCACTATTGCTTATAGTGAATAGAATCCTAGTATGTCGCATGTTTGCAATAGAGAAGCTTTTATCGATAATAAATATGCTTCTAGTTCCATGTTGTGCCAAATCAACGGTAATTAGTTCCCGCCTCCACCTGACCAGCAAGTCGCTCTTATTACATAATTCCTACCATTGCATGAACATATGTGCCGATAGATTGAATAAAGGGAATTGATTTACGGGTAGACACAGCCAAAGGCTTGCTACATTTCTGGGCCATCACTTTATATATGCTTACTGAAATAAGAAATATAATTGCATTAAACGTACTCTATGTTCATGCCATTCGGTGGGACAGAAACCGTAGTAGAGAAAAACAAATCAAAATGCTCTGATAGTAAGGGACTAAGATATTGATCAACTGCAATAGTGGCATTAAACGACGAAGCGATTTGACTTTAACAGTTCCATTCCGTTGCAAGGAAATGATATTGCGTAAACTGTTTTTTGTTCTATGACGGACAGCGTTCAGTTATTCCACCAAAGTGCTTTCAATAACGGATTGCCGGTAAAAAGCGAAAGTTATTGGGATTTTTTCGGGCCTCTGGGAAAAGATTGCAAAGGCAATCCCGATTCAATGCTGTTGTCAGACAGCATCCCGTCTTTGAGCCTCAGATGTTCAACCATATCATTGCCGCCAAAGGAGATCAAAGAACAAATACTTGACTTCAAAGATATGAAAGCCGCGATAAGACAGCGTTATATTGCCTCCGCCTCATGATCCCCTTCCCGAAACTCAAATTCAATTGCCGGCGTTATTCGTAGAGTCGTCTCCAAGGGTTAGGCAACATTTCATATTAACATAGATGATTACCTCGCGTGCATAAAATCACTTTGTTACTGTGGCGCAAGTACACAGAAGAGAGACAATGCGCCGCGTTACTGCATTGTTTTTGGACAGTGTCTGGTTGTGTTTGTAATTGTATAAAAAAAATAAAGCAAATATCAGTGGTAATTACAAGCGTCTGGTCCGTCATTCATAATTCAGCCGTCGCCCATTAAAGAATATCCGCGTCCATAATCCGAATTACAACACATATAAGGGATGTGGGAAGAGGTGCCGACATACCGACAGAGTCACCTGACCTCACAGTATAGTCTTTTGGTTAACCTATTCTAAAGCACATACCAAGAATCTAACGATTCATGATATGTGTTGTATCTCAGGTACGCTTTTATTGTACCTGTCCATGTGGCAACTTGGATGATATGACCACACGGCCCCTAGCACCGGCATAAGCGGTATTAGATACAAATCTAGAGAGCTATGATGGAAATGCTCTGACAACTCGTATATTGGTGATTGGTGAGCCGTTTCGCTGTGGCAACTCATACACTGGGGATTGGTGAGCTGTATCGTCGTCAGATGAAAATGACGGCATTTAACACGAAAGACTAATATGTAAGGCCCGATGTCGACCTATTCAATATTCCATATAACAGTATTGGCACAAAATTCAAACAGACAAGCATAGTATACATAAACATAGGCTAGTTTCCTGCAAGAGAGAAGCGGTCAAAGGTTTTCAATGATGCCGGCAAGACATGATGTTCCAAAAATATAAAATCCGTATCGCTGATCAGTATCCTTAATCCATTATATTCGTTGTAAAGTCGTCATCTAGAGAATGATGAATCTCAGTCACGCTTTGATTGTGACTGTTTATATGAGCACCATGAGGATCTTGAAGTACCAAGTTCATACGGCCCCTAGCCCCGGGTTTAGCGGAATTAGACACAAGTTACGAAACGTAACGCCATAGATCTTGCACGATACGTATTTTGCTATCAGCATGCGATATGTATCGCCAAATTTGAGAAACTTTGAGTGAAGGCGCTTGGTGGTATAGCCCTGCTTTATAAGTCTCTGCAACAATGTTTTGTGACGTTGATTAAAATCGTCACATTTAAAACAGGATCTAGCAAGTGCTACTAGGCGAGATATGTATACGCCATATGCAGGTCCCACTGGAATATTATTGTTCAGAAAGGATTAGTTTGCGATGTCGAAATTGTAATAATCTCTTTTGTCATAAAGTCGACGAGAGAGAAGGCCCGCCTCATTTTTATAGATATATGGGTCTAAATATGATCTGCCTGTAGGGCTATCTGGAGTTTCCTTCAAACCCAGTGAAGGTGGATATATATCCTCCCCTGCGTCATTTATATGGCGATTATTCACAGCGAAAAGATCGGTGAATGAGAGGGAACGGGTGTTCAATGGGTCGATTTTTGAAAGCGCATGCATATAGTCACATTCACGAGAGAGCAGATATAGGTCAGCCAACAGGGGTGCGCAATTATTACCCATGGGATACTTATATGATGGTGATATTGTGTTGCCAAATTTTAATAGATATTTTTAATGAGAAATTTAAGCAACTCTATAAACAAAGAAACATCCCATGAATGATATCTCTTGTATGTAGTAGAGATAAAGAATGCTTTATGGCTACCGACATTAATATATCTATCATCAGTTTTCTTGAACACAGATAAACTGAGGGCGATGGTGTTCACTGTATGCCGAATTTAATTCGGATTCAGAAGAACCGGCCCACTTTGAAACAAGCTTTGTGCAGAAACCTATGCTATGTCTACGACAATGGAATAACAATAAAAGCCACTTTTTTAGAAAAATAATTTAACCTGGTTACAGGATTGCTTTATAGATAGGGGCCCACGCGAAAATGGAACAAATTAAGAGGCAAGCAAAAGCATCCAGAATGAAAGCAGCTAGAATCGTAGGGTAGGACAAATAGTAGCTCTCAGGAAAATAGGTTCCATTTTCGTCTTAGCTAAGTCGGTCGATACTTGTAGTCGTAAGATGTGACCTTCTTCCCACTATAGTTCGATGAATTGCGAATTAACCCAGCCTGTCCTGGGGGGAGGGGGGCTTGTTTTTTAGCTCCTATCTTTGGAACGACAAAAACTTGAGAGCGGACATTCTGTGACAGGCATCAATGATAATTGTTGACCGCTTCTCTCTTGCAAGAACCTAGCCTAGTTTTATGTATACTATTATTTCTTCCTTTAATTTGATGCTAATGCTATTATATGAATAGGTCTTTAGATTATGAATCATGGGTAACTTAAAAATGTCGGCCATGTGTGGTACCAGAAAAGGTATATTTTCATAACTTTTACTTTTTTTTGCGACGAGAAGTGGGAAAAAATATTTTGTTTCACTTCAAATTATTATTTACTAATTGATCATGCAGTTTTTGCAAAGAAAACGCATACATGAATGAAATAAAAAAATAAATAAATAAAAAAAGACGTCGCTTTGACGTCATGGAAGTGAGCATCTTGGATTTTTTTTGTAAATTTTGTGGTAGAGCTTGGCCTAAGGTTATAGCCTGGTAAGTTTCTGCTCAGAAAGAATGCTTCAGTAATAAACATTTGCCGAATGAAACACGAATACGGTTATCTTCAGACTTGCTCTAGAGCACCGCCAACATGGTATCTAAACTAAAACAATTCATAAGAGTTTATGCCACAACGTTTTTCCAATGTGGTGGTTTTCCGATACACACTTAGCCCAGAAGGTGTAAATTACACCTCTACGGGGTGTAAATGGCTTGTCCCAGGGCTAACACCCTTTTGGGTGTGAATTAACACCCTCTCCGAAAGGTGTAAATTTACACCTTCTCGAAAAGGTGTTAAGTTACACCTTTTTTGCTCACATTACACCTTCCATGGGTGTTCATTCACACCTTCTGAATAAAATTTGCACCTTCCAGACAAATTTATAAGCATATTTTTGGGGGAACCCAGCATCCCATGGGTGTTTATTTACACCTTTTGACCACAACTAAACCTTTCAGTGGTGTTAATTTACACCTTTTCAACAGAATTACACCTTCTTTGGGTGTTCATTCACACCTTTTAGGCAAATTTGAATCATCTAGGGGTGCTAAAATACACCTTCTGGTGATCATTCCATCTTCCAGGGGTGTTAAATCACACCTTTTTAGTAAGAATTACACCTTTCATTGGTGTTTATTTACACCTTTTGGCCAAAATTAAACCTTCCAGAGGTGCTAAAATACACCTTCTGGAGACGTTTCCATCTTCCAGGGGTGTTAAAACACACCCATTTCGTGAGAATTACACCTTCAAAAGGTGTTAATTTGCACCTTTTTAGTTAGAATTAGTGGTATTCGTACCACCCATATCAGTAATGGCTCTTGGTTGAGGTACACAATAAGAACATTAACACAAAATATATGTATGATATATTTTATTAAGGAAATCACAAAAGCACATTTACATTGGTCTTTTCATGTTAGCCCTCCCTGATATCATAGTTCACTCTCAATCCCTGGAAGCACAAAGTTCAAACGATTAAAAATACAAGCATCCCAACCCAACCTAAATTGAGCACGTTATGTTCATGTCACTTATGCCTCCAACTTTCACCCGCCTACAGATATCGTACAACTATTTATATACACACAAGTCTTTACCCCGCCCACTAAAGCACAACGTTCAACCAATTTAAAGCACAAAGTTCACAAGCAACCCAACCCAACCCAAACTCAGCATGTTCTGTTGCATATGACAGCGACCCCCCCCCTCCCCCCTCCTCACCTCATCCCATAGTACAGACATCAAACAGCTATTAATGTATACAGATGAATCTTAACCCTCAAAGCACAAAGACTTAAATACACAAGCACTCCAATCCAGGTACCGACCAAGAAGTAAAATAAATTGCTCATCCTAAATAATAATTGGGTATCTTGAATATCCTAAATAATAATTGGGTATCTCTGCTCGTATGTGTTAATACAGGTCTCATGAAAAGTTACCCTTCATTATATTTTTCACCCTGAATACAAATGGACGCACCTGTATGGGGCCGATTTAACAACTTACTCCATGGAAAAAATTAATAAAAATAAACGTAACAGATAATAAAGAAATAAAAACTAGCAATCCAGTTACATATCCATGATCAGTGTTCTGGGTTCGTAAACAGATATTTGCCATAGAATAATTTTCTTAATGACAACGGGTGTGTGTGGGGGGGGGGGGAGCAGATCTTTGCCATGGAATACTTTTGTAGGAATACTTTTGTAGATGACCCTCAGGGGTGCCTAGCCTCTGAGAACGAAAGTCGAAAACTCTCAGAGAGTAGGGCGTATCAGGTAACAAAAATGGCAATGACACTGGATGGGAGAGTTGGGGAGGGGGGAGGGAAGAGTTGTACATAACCTTCTGGGGTGCCCTAGCCTCTGAGACCGAAAATCGAAAACTCTCAGAGAGTAGGGGTAACTAGTAACAGAAACTGACAGCAACACCAGATCCAGCCGGGGGTGGGGTTGGGGGAGGTGGAGTTGGAGTGGAGATTTGCACATAACCTTCTGTGGTGCCCTAGCCTCTGTGACCGAAAATCGAAAACTCTGAGAGTAGGGTATTACAGGTAACAAAAATGGCAATGGCACTGGGTGGGGGAGTTGTTGGGAGGGGGGGGAGTGAGGATAACTGTCATGGAATGCTTTTGTACATAACCTGCTGGGGTGCCCTGGCCTCTGAGACCGAAAATCAAAAACTCTCAGAGAGTAGCGTATAACAGGTAACAAAAATGGCAATGACACTTGATTGGGAGTTGAGGGGGGGGGGGGGGACAAGCGGTAAAATATACACATTAATATGTGTCCGAATGTTCATAACAGGGGTTTTATTAGAAGGCGACAATTTTTGGGACTACTTTCAACAGGGCAGCCACCTACTTTGCTTAGTTGTCTGTATTACTCAATGTTAAATGCCATAATAATAGCCTGCTACTTTGGTGAATTGCCACCTACTTGAAAAGTTAATGAAACCCTTACATAAGTATGATACAGCATCATGGTTCAAGAATGTTTTTCTGTAAGTGAGAAGTAGCTCTTACTGCTTCTGTAACTTTGTCACCGTCCTGATAATGGTAGGTCATGGCCTTGTATAGGACAACTTCAGAAAAAGCAGTTCCAGTTATGTCAAGGAGTTGTTAACTTTCTCGTTGTAGCGTATATTGAAAAACCAATATGCGGCGAGCAGGCATTTCAATCCCAGCAGCAGATCCGTCGTGTCCATAAGCTTCTGCTTCTCCACATAGACAGAGATGGTATCCGCGGTCTCCATATTGAAACCCTGGTGGACAATAATAATAACAGCAGGAGTTACCTGAAAGTAACATAAAAGATATATAAGCATATGGGATTGATAGTATTCTTCAATCATAATCTTTTACCATCATGACCATTGAGTCTTCTGAATTATACGTTGAATGTCCAAAAACCTTTTATTCTGCCTGCGGATGTAGTAATAAATCATATCATGTGTACAGGTAGGTGTCAGTTTGTACGCTAGACAGGCTTAAAAAATATCAAACCAGGCCAAATTCCAATTCGAACCAGCATCGCTCATTACTATTAGAGTTATATATATACATACACGTAATATAGTGGAAAAGAGAAGAAATGCAGTTTCCACCTCCAATGCCCTAAAGTTTTTACTTGTATACTCATCGACGTTGTATGTTAGATCTATGTGATTAGCATCGTGAACTATATCGATTACACTCGTGAAGAATTATTCACTTACTTCATTTTGGATCAGCATGGTTAGGTCTTCCTTGAAATGGTCCACAATGACTGGCACCACGGCAATGGCCAGTTGATCTGTATGAGAAAAAGAATCCATATTAAATTAAATGATGAAAAATACATCTTGACAGCTCCATCCAGCCTCCCCGCCCCCATCATTTTGTTTTGCTCTCAATGGTTGAAAGAAGGCAGTTTCAGCTAATTATCTCCCTTTGATTTAAATTACAATAAACAACCCATTCAGGGATAAAATGTGTAGGAAAGTGATATTTTTATTTGGCAAACAATTGCATGTCCAGTATTGCAACATCTACGAACTGGTTGGTCGATTCAAAATCTATACCTTCCAAATAATTCATGTCAAACTTAATCTGCATTATGTCCTGCCCATCCAAGTGAAAATCATGCCAATCAATAGATTATTGCATTTTTGCAGGTTTGCAAAATACTCACATTTTTTATCATCTTCCACTGACGGATTTTCCTTCAGCGTCTTTAACTCCTCCTGTTTTTGTTTTGAAGCCAATATGTTGAACACTGCTGACGTGTATTTCTTCATGCTTCCAAGGAACTCTTTATCAATGTCCTTCCCCACAAGTGTGTCAAAGTCTCTTAAGAACTGGAAACAGAAGAAAACAAATCCAATTAGTATTATGTTGTTAGAAACCCATTCAGTTTTTTAAGTTATTAAGAGTGAGTGAGTGAGTGAATAGGGTTTAACGTCGCTTTCACCATTTTTTCAGCTATATCACGACGGGGAAGGGAAGGGAGGGGAGGGGGAGAGGCAGGGGAACCTACTTGTAACAGAGCGGATCTAATGCTGCCATTTTATAGTGCTGTCCCACTGAAATATCATGCCGTAGGCAGACATGACACCCCACTCAGTCACATTAAACTGACACCGAGCAAACCAGTCCTTGTTCTATCCTCTTAATGCTGAGCGTAAGCGAGGGAGCAACAAGTTCCATATTTTGAGTCTTAGGTATGACCCGGCCTGGGATCGAACCCAGTACCTACCGCTTACGACGCCGACGCTCTAACCATTAGACCACCGCAGTTATTAAGAAGGCTCTTTATGAATTTGTATATCATCATCCAATATCTGACCAAAAAGGTTTTTTTAACCATGAATAGCTTTAATAATTAGATAAATCATTATATTTCCATGCAGTACTAAGGAATCAACAGCAAGTGGATGTGTCAGGCAGTGGCACTTCATCTTGGCATGTAACATCCAACATTTTTCAGTCATATCACGACAGCACAGCAAATGACGCATCATACCATAGGCAGACATGATCATGATACTCCACCCAGTCACATTATCTGGACACTGGGGGGGGGGGGGGGGGGGGCAACCAGTACTCTTAATGCTGAGCGTCAAGAGAGGAAGAATTACCATTGTTTTTGGTATGACCCTGGCAGGGTTTGAACCCACAACCTCCCGCTTGTGAGACAGTCATATCCAGTAGCATCCTCGCGAGCCAGTGTATCGATCGGTCTATTGGGATCGATACACTGGCTTGGTTAGTTACCCATACGAGTTCTGTATATAAATAGATGAAGGGATTTCCCCTGAATCAATCCAGTCAGTGAACGCGCTAAGCTGGTTGATTAGGCCAATCCGCTGCGAGATATCAGATGAGACAGGTTTCAATTTCATCGCGGGCCCAACTGCTTTGATGTCAAGCGGAAATCGACATCGGAAGTCAAAGCAAAAACCGCAAGCTGGAGATACCGACATGCTAATTCAAAACAAGCGCGGTGGATGAAATGTACAAGATTGTATAATAGAGGCATCGACTCAAGAACTCATTCGAATCACCCAAAAAGTCCAGATAAACCCTCTGCGAGGATTTACGATTTACCTGGACTTGTGAAGATGATCCAGCAGGTAATCAGAGTGCGGTGCAATCAAAAGGAGATAACCCAATACCCAATCTTAACATCTTTTCTATTGTAAGAGTGAGGAATGCTGTCAAATTACCTCCCCTTGCTACAATGTAACTTTACATGTATGAGCCAATTGTCCTCTTCACTGAATTCAGACCAATATTATATTCATACTTAGTGGATATTGAAGCTGGATAGCTTAGCTTAATTTGATTTCATGCTTTACCACTGCGCTCACAAGTCTTGATTGGTGGCCAGGACCAACAGGGTGAACATACATTCAAAGTAATGATCACTGTTAGCCTAAAGTATCAATCTTCAAAACATCAAGCGTTGTTATTAACTGGAAATATACACAGAAACAAAGAGTAAATTTATGTTTTGAACTGTCAATCCCAACACAGTAGTCGAGCCCAGCCCATGTAACTGAATCAAGTTTACATTCTTTGGAAAAGAAACAAAACTACGGTAATCAGACTGTATGAAAGTTGACTTACACAGTTGATTGTTCAAGTTGAGAATGCATTTCCACAGTGTCACTTGGACCAGTGTCTGTGCTTTCCTGAAATGGGGAAAAATTATAAAATTTTTCAACTGCGGTTTAAGGACACACATAAGTAACTGGCTATATCCTGCATAGTCTGCATAGCCACAGGGTAAGTCAAATATACATGTATCCACATATTCATTGAACTGAAACGATTGATCACAGTGTAGCTACAAAACCAGAAGTGAATAATAATTATGAGACTTAATAAAATTAGCAACGGTTCCGGTCAGATTAACAGTGAATAACAGTGATTCACTTCCAAACACTGCTTTGTGGTGCGAATACATTGGGTATCATATGGAATATCAAAGACGGGGTAGACATCACAGGAGAACACGAATCATTGATACCTTATCAGTATGCTCTGAAACATTGTGAAATGCTCCGTCTGTTGTCGTATGCTGTAATATCTTGATTTTGGACTTGTCGGGTATCTCATCCTGGTCCTCGAGGTCCACGAACTCTTCAAAATCAGCATCATACAACTGGAAAATAAATAAATCACATTTAAGTAAGTGCCGCAAACAATCTATCAGTCAATCTGTGTCATATACCCACGAAACTAAGCCGTCATATACCCATGAAACTAAGTCGTTGGGGCCCGAAGAGAACCTACAAAAACCGATTCTCCAGTCCAGCCTAGCTCTTTTTAAACGATACGTATTCAAAAGCTTACCCATCCTGTGCAGGTCCGGACCTCAGGGGAACGGCACTGGTCAGACCGCTATATATTATGCCTGCTGTCAACGGTGGACTGAATTAGGCTAATCGGATTATAAAGGCGCACGGTCGATCGTCTAGCCTCGCCAGGGTTTGGTTATTTCGGCGGTGTTAATAAATATATACGACCAGGGCCATATCCAGAGCCATTTTGATACCTGTTAAGGGGTATGGGCGCCCAAACTTTACAGTCAATTTTTATGCTTTTTACATACAAATGCGCCCAAATACATACAAATGTGCCCCAAAAAAGGCAAGAAAGGGTGTCCCCAAATAAACTCTGGATATGGCCCTGACGACTACTCCCCGTAGTTAGACCCAGACGGAGACTGTTCGCGACTGAACAATTAAATAAAAAACGGACAAGTGAAGTAATTTTCACATTCTTTTTGCGATGGTTCTAGACCTTTTCCCAAAATATTGAAGGACACAATAATACATACATAATACATCGATAATATTTCTAAAAGACTGAACTCTATTTCACGTCAGTAACTTCATTAAATCATTCGTCTGATATGAGCTGTCTGTCCAGTGCCGACTGTATTACTGTATTGTATTTTCCCCAAACGTCCGTAAAAATCAATAGTTAATCACTACCAAAACACAAGCCTTGTCCGTAACAGTAAAGGAGTTGTCTTCCCGGGGTTTCTTCAGCTGTTCAGGGGATATCAAAGCTCATGATCCGAGAGGCAGAGCTACCGAACTCCCAGAGGCATTTCCGAAAAATATCCAAGCTTACGTTCCGCTATTATTTCATCTGGCCCCGACAAATCGGCCCCGCGGGTCAGATATCAGACTGTGTGATGACATGAGCCCTATTATCCCTCGTATTACGTATAGAAGTCCCACCAGGGCCGTCCCAGGGAGTACCGGTCTGGCCAGGTCCGTATATATAGCGGTAAGGTTTTGAAGCCTGTTGTTTTAAACATCATATAGTTCTGGTTTCATATTAATAAAATTATATGTGTAAATGTACCTCAAAATATCCCAAGCATATCGTTCCATGGTGATCCAAGTGTTCCACTGGGCGTTATTAACTATTCCTATTACACTGTGTACTAAAATTCACTAAAAGTATACTGCATTAAACTGAGCAAAGCTATCACTGAATAAATTTATGCCGCCATATTGGGCTATTCCAGAAATAATCCGTACCCCCCCTAAAGAAGAAAAAAAATTTGGGAGAATTTCCAGCTGGAAATTCCTAAAATTTCACAAAATTATCTGCAATTTAGCTGGAAATCCAGCTGTTCAAAAACCTCATTTTAACTGGAATTCCAATGAAATTACAGATTTGTTTTGGAATTTTAAGTCCTGGTAAATTATATTTTCTGGAAAATTTTTTGTAAAGAAGTGTTTTTGTCTGGAAATCTTCAAATAAATGCATGAATTTATCTGGAAATCCAACGGACAAATGAAACTTTTAACTGGAAATCCAAGATCAGATATAATTTGGTTGGAAATCCAACAATTACCCAACTATTTTGCCACCCACATTCTTATATTTGTATTTTTATAATCAGTGAGACCAATGACTCCCCCACCCATGGCTTAGGCCTATATCCAGTGGAAGAAAACATGTTATTCCTTCAGGCCAGTGTATGCCAATCGAAGCTGAACATTTTCAGAATTAATGAATTGCCGGTTAAAATATAAAGACCCAATTTTGACAGCCCTGAGTAATGGCTTATAAAGGCTCTCGAGAGACTTCAAATAATGATAATTTATCGAAGAAATGCAGACTTTCTTGCGATAAAAGGAAACATTGGGCCTGAACACCTTAGCCCAGTCACCTGGCGGAGGTGATTAACTTGTGTTTGTATATATATTGTGCATTTTCATTTCCAGTTATATTACATCATTCAGTAACACTTAAAACCATATAAAATTCCAAGGATTGATAATTTTTTGTATACGCCCGCCAAAACGCGGACGTATTATGCTCAAGAACACACAAAATTTCTGGATTAGCATTGAAAAAGTAAATAAAACACATTCAGAACAAATTCAACTAAAATTTTGTAAAATGGCCCTCGGAACTTCTCGTCGGGCACATTCCCTTGCATGCCGAGCAGAACTTGGTCTTTTTCCCCTTCACTTCGACATCCTCATGGCTATACTCTGAAATACGACGACCGACTCAAAAACACACAAAATAAACTTCTTAAAGATGCTTATGCCTCTGGTAACCAGAACTGGAAAACAACAGTTGCCAAGTTCAAGAATGCGGCGAACTTGGCAACTGGTGATATAAAAAACATGACTAAGTTTCAGAAGAATAGGTCCTACAATCAAATAAAATTGCAGCTGGAGCAAGACTACAAAAACTATTTCCTCCAAAAAGTTCAAGAGCACACCCAATCTGGTAAACTGACTCTCCTCTCAACCATATATGAAGAATACAAATTGCAGGATTACCTAGAAAATATACAAAACCCGGATCATAGACGAACAATAACAAAACTACGAATCAGCTGTCACAAACTCGAAATAGAGACCGGTAGGTATAAAAACACCCGAAGATGTGACCGGATCTGTCGCTACTGTACCCAAAATGTAGTAGAAGATGAAGTACACTTCTTGCTATACTGTCCTCGACATAACAAACACAGAGATTATATAAACCAAATTATCCACAGTAACCGACTCCCACCCCATCCGGAAATTATAAAAGTTAAATCTATACTAAATCCCCACAGAGACAATGCTTCAAAAATAGGAAGACTGGTACACCAAATGTACCAGTCACGGCTCGACCTTAACCCTCCATCAAAAAACCGGCTGGACACTTCTTAATTCGAGTTTATACATCAACACACTGGCAACTTCTATGTTATGTCCTAGAATTACTACTAACCCACACTGTTGGTTCAAACCATACTAACTAATAATTACTACGTTGCTAAAGTACCATAGTAATTATATTGTTTTGTTTGCCATACTTGTACCATTTTACGAGTCGTGCAATAAACATATTGTATTGTATTGTATTGTATTATGTGATGGCGGTTTCCGTCCATCTGTCCGTCCGTCCCTCGTGTCCGGTCTATATCTGGGACAGTTTTCTATCTACAGTTCTAATTTTTGGTGAGTGGATACCCTACGGGGAGACGATATGTCGCATACCAAAATCAAGGTCGAGGTCAGAGGTCAAAGGTCACTGGCCTCAAAAATAGGAAGTGTTCGTGTCCGGTCTATATCTGTGAACGTTTTCTATCCACAGTTGTAATTTTTTGTGAGTGGATACACTAGGTGAAGACGATGTGTCGCATACCAGAATTGAGGTCGAGGTCAGAGGTCAAAGGTCACTGTTGCCTAAAATCAGGAAATCATTGATCATTGACGGTTTTCTATCTACAGTTCTAATTTTTGGTGAGTGAATGCTCTAGGGGAGAATAATGTGTTGCATACCAAATGTAGGTAGAGGTCAGAGGTCGAAGGTCAGTGTGATCGAAAAATCAGGAAATCATTAACAATTTCAATTTTTTGTGAGTGGATTCAATAGGGGGAAATGAAGTGTTACACCTATATCAAATAATAGGTCAAGGTCGAAGGTCTTTTGTGTCAGTAGATACATTAGGGGGACCCGATGTATACCAAAATGTAGGTCAAAGGTCAAGGTCACTGTGACCCCAAAATCGTGAAATTGTTAAATATCATGATCATTTGTGTCCATTGAGAAATCACGGGAAGACGGTTTGTCAGGTACCAAAATTTAGGTCTAGGTCACTGTGAACCCCAAAATCGTGAAATTCATAAATATCATGTTTTTTTTGTGTCCATTGATACATTGAGGGAAGACGATGTGTCGTGTCCCAAAATCAGGAAATCATTAAAAATAACTTATTTCTGCAAGCAGATATATTAAAGAGACATGATGTGTTTCATACCAGAATGTGGGTCAAAAGTCAAGGTCACTGACCCCAAAATCAAGAAATCATTAAGTCACATTTTCATATGCCTGTCGAAGACGAAGTCGTGTAATGCGATGTTGCGTTCTGTCCATTCATCCATTAACATTTGTTGTCCATGCGATATATCTCTAGTTTCAAGGTATGGATTGGTACCAAACTTTGAGTATACCTTACTCGCATGGCAAAGAGGAGCCATACATTTTGAGATCAATTTGTCAAAGGTCAAGGTCACAGTCCCCCAAAACTGAATCAAGTTTAGCTGATTCTATGTGTTACATGTAGGTTGGAATACTCAGAGTTCTCTCCCATACATGTATATGGCAGTTGTCCTGTGGAGTTGTCTCCCTTATTTGAAACCGGTACATTTAGTTACACTGTTGTGAAATTAAAACCATACATTTACTAATTTAATGGGAAGAGGGGTCCTTTATGAACTTCATACCTGTTTATTAACTCAAGAACAAATATTTACTTCATCACTTTCTTCTTTATCAGGACTGCACAAACTGAAAATGCTGCTTAACCCAAATATGGGTTACGCTAAAATCTTTTGGGTAACCCTTTTCTGATTTGCATAACCCATCACTATTGTATACAGGTTAATATCCGTAATTCAAGCGAACTGAAAATGGGTTACGCATAATGAAAATTGCGTAACCAAACCTATTGTTCGCGCAATTCGTGCAGCCCTGTTCATGAAAAATTATCTCGCTTGAAAGGAATCCATTTGCAGGAAAACTACTATTTTCGTGTGTTTGACTATTGTCAATTTCAGAATTGGATATGTGAGCTCTTGACTCTTGATTCAAGGCCAACTTGTTACCAACAGTTAAGCTCATTTTAGTTTATCATTCAGTCTAAGATGTGATATATGTTAAATTCTCTGAAGCACAAAATTGAAGACCTTTCTCCAGGCTGTATGTAGTACCTGTACCAATATGTTCACTAATATATACCATATAACAGAATTGCAAAAGTAAATAAATATACTTCACATAAAGTCATGATAATAGGCACTTGTTATGATATCCAGTGATAATTTGGAGACCTGAATAAACTGGATTATCAAAGTAACTTAAGTGTTGGTGATCAACATAATAGGGTACATATTGCTGAGCTCTGCTGTAGATCAATGGGTATTACTACAATAAATCTCTTTGCATGGACAGTGTGTAAATAAACTATGGGACATCAAGCTGGCAACTGTCTTAGCCTCAAGTGAAATGAAACCCCATGTTATCTTGGGTTTATATGCCCCCAATTCCTGATGCAGATACATGTAGTTAGAATAGCTTAGTTTATAGCTTTGTAGAGTATTTTAGCAGACTGGTCACAGGTGCTTGCATGGCACCAAAATTCAAGCAGTCTCCAGCCAAGGATGAACATGTAGTCCACAGACTGCATCAATGTATGTCCCACTTGAGTTAAAAGGCCTATTAAAGTCAACCTGTGTCATGCAAGATTTTTCCATGACGTGGACAGAATTATTTTGGGTCATTTCACTTCTACATTTTTGAAAAACAAATATGGAGTACATTCCGAGAAAGAAACTTGTTTCCAAATTATATAAGTTGCATATAAATGGCTTGCACCTTGAAATAAAGGTATGTGCATTCCCTTCGAGAAAATATATATTTAGAAGGGTTTTTCAGAGGGTTTGGAAAGTCTATACTAAAGATGGAAGGCTAGCTTATGCACACACCATGTTTTTGCTTAACCTCCGATGCTGAACTCAGACATTGATGTATAACCCAAGTTTATGGGATGGAGAAGGTTCTTTTTTGTTGATATATTTCTCAAAATCTTTTTTTTTACCAGTCTGGTACGACTCCTAAATGAGTATCCTATTACCCATTCTGGCAATTTGTTTCCAAATCGATCAGGAAATGTATTTCCTGAACAGGAAAATTTAAGTTTTGATTCATAAATTACAAAAAACACAAACTTGTTTCCAAAACTGGACACATTTGTAATATTTCCTAAAAAGGAAACATACATACGTACATAGTAGAAACATTTCTCAAACTGGAACTATTACAAACGTGTTCTGAAAAAATTTATATTCAGGAAAAAAATCTCGGTGTTTCCTATAATCTGAATACATTTCATGTGTTTTACATTTGCCACTTTTCCCAAACCATTACAATTTACAAATACGTTTTCTGAAAAATAATATTAAGGAAAATCTAGGCGTTTTGCTGTTATAAGACAACTAATCATTTGTTTCACATACAATGTACATTTATATTGCCCAAATGTGAATATTTCCTGAATTTGAGACATTCAAAAAGAATAATTTTCTGGGTATGACATGATAAGTGTCTAGTTTATTAATCTTCCTTAGTCTGAGATGCATGTAGTCAAAGATACATACATGTGTACATTCCAGTCTTAATGTGATGGTTTCCTACAATGGCAACCTTGGTTCATCCAAATGCCAGTGTTTCCTGAGTTGGAGACATTCATAAAGTTTCCTGAATGGGAAACATTAACTTTCTCAAACTGGAACAATTACAAACGTAAAAGAAATAGACAGTTCTGAGCTATACTCCACATAAACATATTTAATGCACAAGATTTTGACTTTCATGACAGAGCCTTCATCAAGTGATCTGCTGAATTTTATCAAAATTGTTAGTAAATATACAGATTGTCCAAATGTTTATCCATTTCCCATGGATGACCCGATGTTATGTGGAGATACACACTATTGTTTACAAATTACCATGGATGCTAAAGTCATGAAGAATGGCGACATATTAAACATTGGACAGGTGACGTTATGACGCTATATCATGGTCAACAGATGATATTATGGCATACCAACAGCTTACTCTATGCCATAGAGGCCATATCAACATACCAAATGATGATGGCATAATAACTTGAGCACAAATTAACTTGGAGCATATACCTCAGAAGTTCTATAATCTACGAACCAACGTATGAGTCTAAAGCAGTATATCATTACAAATACGTTTCCTGAAAAATAATGTACATGTAAGGGAAAAATCAGTGTGTTTCCTATTATCTGAACAACTTAACATTTGTTTTATACATGTATCTATATTTCGCTGCCTGAAGGTTTTCTTAAATGGAAACAGTGGCTTGCCCTAAATGTGGAGACATTCAAAAAGCTTCCTAAATCAGGAATAATTATCTCAGTTCCTGCACTGCTTTGCTCAATGACCATCCACAAAAAAGATAGCTTATTACGACCTTGTTATGGGAAAATAAATGTCTTGTTTTTTAGTTCGCCTTTGTTAGTCTAGGATAGCTGTAACTGTGGTACTTAAATTGCAAGTTTACGTCATATCCAGGATAATCTTCCAAATTATAGAATTTATAACTTTTTTCTTGTTTCACAACTAATTTTTTTAAATTTCAGTATTATTAATGTTATTATAGTGCACAGTGCCACAAGCATGTCGGAACTTGTGATGTTATTAACGAACGATAAATCACGTCACAACACTGTCAATGTTACAAAACTGTTCCATTCACTGCATTGCCGCGACGTCCCGTAGATGCATGGTGCAGGATGCTCGAAACTTGATGTCATTATAAGGTCGTCTTTGATATCAAAAGAGGCAGCGCAAATTTGTTTCCCACTGTAGAAATCTGCCTTTGAATCCTCCGAGACAGAATACAAGTGAAAAGTTGGGGGGAAACTTCACTACGTTTTGTTATTCACATCGTTATCTTGAATATGGCATAAACTTACACAAGTGCCACTGTTACACTTTAATACAATGGTTTCTTACAATTGAAACCTTGGCACAAATTCAAATGTTTCCTGAATTTGAGACATTCATAAAGCTTACTGGATCAGGATTGGTAATATTTCCCATCCAGGAAACATTATACATGTAACTTTTGATAATTGGAACCATTACAAACATATTTTCTGAAGAAATAATATTCATGAAAAAAACTTCACATGTAGATGTTTCCTAATGTGGACAGCTAAACAGTAATTCACAACATTTGCAACTTTTCTGAAACTTTGGTAAATTCAAGTTTTCATTCATAAATACAAATACCAATACTATCCTCAAAGGTCATCTACATGTAAATTGCCCAAAGGTATAGGACCTACATGTACAACTAAATATAGCTTACTTACTTACAAACTGAAAGTTGTAAAGTTTTGTTTCTCTGTATGCTTGAAATGTTCAGTAGGTGATAATCAGTATATCTCAAATATTTTCATGAGGTTAAAGACGAATGTCCTTTCTTCATATAATGATAATAATACATGTACATTTATACTTCTACCAATACAACTCCAACGGGTTACTGTTTCCAAACTAGGAAGCAGGTTTCCAAATTGGAAGCATGTTCCCAAATTAGGAAACATATTTTCAAATTACCGTCAGTGATCAAATGCTGCATGCAAGTGAGGTGTGTTGATTTTCATTTACTGAAAATGGAAGTTTGATGGCGAAAATCGCATGTATGGGGACATTTTCCCCCAGAATTTATTTCGGTAGAAGAATGGAAGTGTTTTGGACTTAATAAAGATAAAATGATATTCAAAATGAAAAAAATTCACCCGAGATCGGGTCTTGTGTCCTTAAATACTTAACTTAGACTATGTCTATGAAAGGCAGTTAACATCTTGTATTCGTCTTTGAACAAGTAGAGCGGTCTTTCTGGGATTAACTTCATAAATTTTGGTTCGAATTGGTCAATTAATTACTAAATAAAAATGCCATTTGATTCGATTATTTGGTCTTGAAATCAGGCACATTATCCTTCTTACATTACCAAATAAGCTGGTAGCCACTTTTGAGTAACTGAAACATTGAATTCAGACATTTCTGAATATATTCACTTCAGCTAGCTGGGTCAATCCAATATGGCTGCCGGACCAAACAACCAACCAGAAAAACTTAACAGCAGGCCTATTCAAGTCTATCAAATGAAAATTGTACATAATTCACGAACTTAAATGGCTCTGTGCGACTCTCCGGGATGTCATTGTGTTCACACCAGGTCATGGTAAGAATAGGCCTCAGCTCCTCAGAGAGCTTGTCATGGGGTTACCGGGTGTTAAAAGGAATAGGACCCTACCCGTGTGGTATCCAGGTGTGGAAAGGAATAGGAACCAAACGTCGTGATATGACTGAAATAGTGTTGAAAATGACGTCAAATCGTATTCACTCAATCAACTTAAATGTTTTATTGACACTTATGGATTGATGGATTGTTAACATTTCAGTGTGCAACATTTTGGAAGACGAAATTTCTGTGACCCACGACTTTTCAACAGATGACATTACGGCAGCAGAGTCAAAGTACTGGGTATGATATTTTGGACTGCGACTTTTCGACAATCAAATTTTATTCATTGATTCTACCTTGAATTGAATTTAAGATAATGAACTGGACATCAAGAAAAGTGTAAAATGTATTGTCAGATAATCATTTAATTAAGTAAATGAATTGTCCTGTTAGAAGTAAAGTACCCTGGGGACATAATGAAAATTGTAGTTCTTGCCAACTTCGGGCATACCAGCAGTGTTTTTCAGTGTCTCAAAAACATATTCTTTTTTACTAATTGGGCAGTGCATTCCTATTTTGTCATACATCAATGAATGATAAATGCCACATGTAAACCTGAAATTTTTGTGTGTTCCATCTGCTTTACATGTACTATCTGAAATTCAATTTCAAAGAATGAATTAAAATAAAATTTGATTAATGAAATGTCACCGCCGAAATGTCATACCCCACAGTTACTGCCGAACATCTCAAAGCCGAAATGTCCCCTGTGAAGAGTCACAGACAGGCTGAAATGTCCTTACAGCTACTAGACTACATGTATATGTAGCTTTAAACTCAGTTTTAAGAGTGGACATCCCTATCTTAAATCCACATTGTACAGTGTGTGCTCTCTTCAAGTCTCTAACAGCTGCAGGCCCTTATACATGTACATGTAGGCCTATGCTTGTCCTGAATGGTGCTGTCCAAATGGATTAAAGAATTTGTCCATAGAATAGCTGGCTTAGAGCTAATGTTTATCATGTTTTAAAACATGACAACCGACTCTGAATTAAATTTCTTCAATTCAAGGCAAAAATCTCTGGGACAAAAGTTCCATACCATGTTATTAACTATGAATTTTAAAATAAAATACAAAAATGACTTAAATTTTGAGGTCAAATATTGATATGTCAATTGAGACATTCAATTGTTTTATAACAATCACTCCAAGAATGCTAATAGAATAGTATGCATCCAAAGTAGTTAATTTGATATATTTCAGAACGCAACATTTCGGTACGCGACATTTCGGTATAAAGTGGTGGTTATGGCATTTCAGTAACTTCATTTTACAGCTCAAATTATGTTAAAATAAAGATTTTTAATTTTCTTTTTAACATAGAGGCAGATTATAGATGTACAATTTTGTGGTGCGTTACACACATTTTTAAAATCTAAATGATTTTAAAATTGTCCTGTGCGTTTTTAAATTTTCAAGATTGCGCAACTATTTTAAAATTGCGCTGGGATTTAAAAACCCACAAGAAACAATTTTGAAATTGCGCAAGCTACTTTTTGTGTTGAATTTCTTTCAGAGAAGGAATATTTTGAAGCTACGTTACGCAAGTTTTGAGTCTATTTTTCACACTGTCATGTGTTCAACCCTGTGCGAGGTCAACTGTGATCAACTGCAGCAGAATGGGTGAACATGGAGGACCTCTGAAATTAGATGGGACTGATACAAATCATGAAGGCTAATGTCATCTGGAAATTCTGGAAGAAACTGCTCATGCAAATTTAATTTTCTATACGGTACATGAGAAAGAGTCTAATTGAACTTTCCGGGACTGAACCTCGAAACCATAAATGACTTCTCAAATGGGGGTAATATCCATAGTTTCTCTTTCACACTAAAAGAATATTTTATAGTTTAAATCTTGCAATATATTATTAAAACAAATTATTATGGTTCAAATGTAATTTTGCATGCATTATTTGAAAATGTTTTCAACAGATTATCATGGTTTCAACAAGACAGTACACTTTAAAACAATCTAGGTAAACCAAGATGGTAAATCAGGTGAATACCATCTAGATGTAACGCTATGATCACTTCGTGCGAAATGTTTGCCGATATTCTGCGAGATCCCATAATAAGCCAATCATGACCATCTCTGACTTTAATCTCTGACAATGATTGACGTTTACTCCACAGAGATTAACATCTCGCGCGGCACAATTTTTGGATATTTTCTGCCTCCCTAACAAAGCCAGACTTTTCGGCGGGAGTTAAGTCTTTGATCTTCACCGATCTGTCTGGAAATGATGCCATATTTGGATACTGTGTCCCGACATTATTTATATATTAGTCCATGTGCTACTGTGTGTAATTACTGTGGGCGTGATTTCAACAAGCTAGCCACCTGACTGGCTAACAGATGTAGTTTCAGATCTGCATAGGATTTATATAGAGCTGAATTCAGATATAATATTCCATGATATTATATCTGAGTTTACTGAGATTGACTTTAAAACTTAATGGAAATAATATAGAAATATTACCAAATTTTTAAAATAGTCTTAGAATGAACTAGTGCAGGGCATTTTGATTTTAATATTTAACATTTTAATATTATTAAATCTGGGGGCTGAATATTCAGTATGTTATGGAACATGTTCTTCTGGTAATGAAATATTCAGCTTTCACACCACTACTATATTTTCCATGTTTTACTGTTTACAATTGCTGAAAACAATGAAATGATATACCAGTAATCAGAGCTTGGTGTATTATTCAATGGAACGTTCAACTGATTAACACATCTGCTGTTACCCAGGGTTATTTTATAGAATATGTGATTTCAATATTCATAATCCCAGATACCCATTATAATCCCAGATACCCATTATAATCCCAGATTAACACGAGGTAGCATACCAAAACTACAAATAAAGGAGTTTGACACGAATCAATAAATGGCTTCAGTGTGATGCCTACATGTATACACACCAGCCACCCCAGAAGCTGCAAAAGATCGACAAAGGTTGGAAAAATGAACAACAGCCCATATAAGTTTCAATGACTTAAGAATGCATGTATCAATGATTAATTATATGGTTGAGAACTGGGAATGTAAATCGGAAAAGAAAACGCTATTTTAAAATTTCGCAAAGCTCCATTGCGAGATTTTAAAATACTTGCACAACTTGAAATTTTAATAACACGCAGCTTAATTTTAAAATCTCACAGATTTTTAAAACTCGTTTAGCAATTGTTATAGCCTAGATGAGAATGATTATATTTTCATTGCTTAAACAACTCATTTAAAATTTTGACCTCACTCAGCCTACGTATAGATCTGTTACATACAGGCTGACTGATTGGAAATTTACTAATATATATATATATATACAAAAACTAAATTGACACCGTCAACAAAAAACCCTATAAAATCTTTCCAATATTTCTGTACATTAATGTACATGTATATGTTTCTCAAACCTGGATACTGCCCAATTATAACAGGTCTGTTAGGTTATTCGTACATGTAACATATGAAATTGACAAAATGTTCCATGCCGAAATGTCTCTGCCTTTTACTTTATGCCAAAATGTTGCCTGCTGAAATGTCATGTGCCAAAATATCACGGATTCCTCCCCATACATTCCAGTATTCTACAGTTTTAAAATTTGTGAAGTTTCCTATCTGTCTTCTAGCCATTGGACAGGTTAGATTGGGCAGAGCTTTCATGATGAGCCAGTCTATTTTGCTGGCTGACCCAGCTCTGGGGTCAGTTACAGTTTTATCTGCATTGACTTTAATATATAGGCCTAGCTACAATTGGGCCATGAGTGACCATGTTCAACTTTGAAGCTGTGAGATGTAGCAATTGACTCCAGGAGTTTTATGACTTTTAAACACACAATGATCTACTTGACCCTTTGGGGAAAGTATTACAGGGAAAGAGACCAAATGTTTACTATAATTAAATACCCAAGTTACCATAACAGGTTCTTCATAGACTGAATCTGGGTTTAACACTATATATCCAGAAAGATAATGATGCAATTTGAACAATGTTCAGAGCAGCACAAAGATGTTATTCAGTGATGTTGGTATTTTAGAATAAAGTCGCTATATTCAGTTATTCAGTTGACAAGGACTGTGTTTGTAGCAAAAAAATAAATAAAAATAGAATGTGTACATGTACATCTGCAATTGATGCAGCTCCTAATAATTCAATTTAAATGTTTATCTATTCTGTCTTTATTATTAGCACACATACACACATTTACATGAACATGCATATGATTCCATATAGCAGCGGAAAATGTCTTGAGAACAACAGACAATACTGTTTGCCAAAAAGGTTGATTAATATACATTTGTATGCAAGATGTTTTTCCAAATTGTGAAAATGAACCATGCATTTTTTGGTTCATACTCCGTGTAAGAATCCCGAAACAATGCATACAATAGCCAAGTCTTGGGACAACAATGTGTCTAGACCTGAGCCTTTTCAGCTGCACAAAGTCTCAAACAATAGCTCACTCCTACATGAAATATCTACCCAATGTTTCCTGTTTAAGAAGTACATGTATTTAGGAAACAATAAAGTGTTTCCTATTTAGGAAACTTCACATGATTTCCTGTTTAGGAAACATTATATTGTGTTTCCTGATCTGGAAACAAATTGCCAGAATAGGTGATAGGTTACTCATTTAGGAGTGGTACCGAACTGTTTACCCCATTTGGCCTCGGGGTATTGTCGTCGCCATGTACGTCCGCACGACCGTCCGTTCATCCGTTAACGCGTTTTAGGCAAAACCGCTTCGGACACGACCACCAAAGTGGCTCCCCTCGGCCCATATTTTACAGAGTTATGCCCCTTTACATATATATTAAGTTCTATTCTGTCCTATATGCTTTAATGTAACCAACTGCATCTGCAGAATTGTGTTCAATACAGCTAGAATTGTGTTTGATTCACTGGCCTGATTGACTGGTATGATGATGCCTATCGGCACGAAAAAAAGAAGATATTTTCTGCTGTTTCTCACTCGCTTGACAAGAACTCAGCCGTTTACGCGTCGCCATTTGCCGGCCTTCCACATCGACAGGAAGTAGCCATATTCCCTGGCGCTATGGCCAATCAGAACGTTTGTTATAAAAAGATCAACCAATTGCTACTTGTCTTTGAACAGTGCTTCAGAGACTGTGAGTGTCATTCGCAATTTTTCGGGGATCTTCGCCAGAAACAACAGCAACAACAACAACATCAATACAAATATCCGGAACGAGCAACAGTTAACATGCCGATATTGTTTTTTTTAATCGATGATTCATATCATGAGCTCAGTATTTAGTATCTATTTAACAACATCAAAATATTTATCCATATTGTCAGGTGAAATTTAAACGATAATATGGACGGGTCCTTGCATCTTTTCAACACCCGTTCAGATGACTTTTGCCCGTCCTTTTACGGGTCAGCCCGTTCAATGGATGTAAAGTGCATTATGCAATATAGTCAACCACTTCAGGTTTTATTATCTGACTGGCCAACATACAGGCATACACTAGGTAGGCCTGCAAGGCAAAGTTGAATATCAGTGTTACAGTATGTGTATTGGACCAAAATGTCATGAATTCCTTGAATCCTTGTAATTCTCCATAGGGGAGATTGGGGTACAGTGGGACATGGTCATGGGGCACAGTGGGACAAGCCGTCTAGCACATTTGTTAAGAACAAGAGGCACAAAACATTACTATCAGCAGAAAGCTATCACCCCCACACAACTTCTATATTGATTACAAGTAAAACCTATCATTGGTAAAAAATAAGGGACACAAAAACTGTTTTGAGCAGTCCAAGCAAATTTTTAGGACTGAGGATGACAGTCCGTTATGAGAAGTTTTCAGCAGTACTTCATTGCTGTTTTATTACTACTGAGAGAGGGTGGACAAAGGTACACTTTAATTATATCGATTTAGTATCTCAGCTGTATGTATTAGTTTTTTGTCATAAAAAGGAATATATCATGCACGTGGGGCAGAGTGGGACACTTTTGTCGGGGCATACTGGGACAATAATCAAATGGTGAAATTTCCTTTCATCCTAAAATGCCATCAAAGTGCATTATTTTGTTTCCTAGATGGTAGTATTTGCCAATCCTATCAGATTTGATGAGTTTTACTAAAACTTTCAAAGTCAAATGCTTTCGTTGGGATGAGAATCACACAAAATATTTTTTTCCCCAAATTTGGCTCCTGGGAAATATTTTACGTAAAGCAGGGGCCTAAAATAGCAACTGACTTAACCACCGCTGTTGACTCTTCTAAACTCCTATGAAACCTATTAGTATATACTTCTTATAAAATGTATTTTGATTATTGTCCCATCGCACCTCAGTGGGTGTCCCGAGTACCCCATAGTGGGGCAAACTGGGACACATTTTTTTACGTTTTTAAAACAGAATTTTGGAGAAAAGTATAACAGATATTTTAGATTTTTTTGTGTGACTATGTCATAATAAGTATAAGCCATAACAAGCGTATACAAAGCTACACTACAAGGCAATAATAATAAAGATTTTTGCAAAAAGGTGAAAAATGTCCCAGCGTACCCCAATCTCCCCTACAGTATCACACCATACTGATGGCAGTATATCTTCTCTGGCAGCATTTTCGTGTGCAAGCAGGGTCTAATTTAACCTAGAATTAGATATATTAGCTGTCAAAACCTCATTGCCACATATTTACCAGTGCTAGCAGCAGCAATGTTCTTTCAATCCATTTTTAAACCGTAATGTTCATAAAATTATGAACTGTAAAAAAGAACGTATAATGAAATATAAATAAAGCATTGTTAATGAGTCGCAAGATCCATATGGTAGATCAATCCTTTGAAATCCTTCGTCTGTTTAACAAGATGACAACAATAAACTCCATGAAGAGCCAATACATTTTGCTAGATATAAGTTTACTGTCTACAGTGCTACTCAATGATTAACAAATATCACGAAACTACATGATGAAGCAAAATCCCCAGATCTGGACTGGTGAATGTAGATATTGGACTTAAGTCATGAGAATTTCACGTAATTAAAAAAAATAATAAATAAAAAAAGGCATGCAGCCATTTGACTTACAAGGGATGTGAATTATAACACTGCGAATGTTATATTCATGTTGGGCAAATTAGAAATACTTTTCCTTGATTCAAAGAAGTAAATTTCCATTTTATGAAAAAAAAAAATCTTATATGGATATGCAAAAATGCGCCTTCATTATTTCGCCAACACCACCAAAATCTTGTCAGTCCTTTGCCTATCTTGCAAGATCATTATACCCAAATTTCATGGAAATCAAACAAGTTGTTTAGAAGATATCATGTTACACATGTTTACCTGCATTCATGTCTATAGCGTCACTTAATGATGACCAAATATCACAAAAAACAAGCCGGTGAAATCTAAAGCCCTAATGAGATGGTACATAGGAGTTCAATAGAAAAAAACTTTAATCATGATCATGGAATGGAGGTTTTGACGTTAAGTCAGATAATTGAAATTTTTCATCTAAATGGCAATTTGGTTTGCACCGAAAGGGAATTATCACATCGGCATATGCTATATTTATGCTTGGCAACCTAGAATACAACAATTTTTAAATATTTCATCAAGCGAATTGGCAAATTTTCTTTTCACAAAAACGTGCCTTTATAGTTATGCCAGCTAAGCCAAAACCTTTTCAGCACATTGCCTAACCTTCAAGATAATTGTAATGAAATTTCATAGAAATCAAACAAGCGGTTCAGACGAAATCGTCAGAGAAAGGTTTACCTATGCTCCGACTACAGCGCCACCTAGCAGTGAACAGCAGCTATCAAAACACAACCAAACAAATTTTCAAGGCCTAAGGAGATAGCACACAAAGTCTGACCTGAAAATATTCAACAGTTTCAGAGATATTCACGTTTAAAGTCGCGGCGGTGGTGGCGGCGGATCCGGCGGAGCCGTTTCTCATGAAAACATAAGAGCACCCACTTTGTGGAAATGCTCTAATTATATGCTCACCATTTCACCAAACATCTGATGATACCTTGTTAAATACTGGAGTTATAATCTCATTGTATACATTCCTGAAGATGGCATAAATATATGTTGAAATATTGAATCCCAAAATGTCTTCAGAGTTACTTTCCTCTTATCGGTAAAGCAAGACTTCCTGAAGCTGTTTTGTATTGTATTTCTTTGGAAATTCCATTATGGCATTTGCTGGAAAATCACAGCTGAGTTTTTGAATCAGATTGGAATTCCAGGCTGAAAATAAAAAATTTCAGCTGGAAATCCGCTGTCTTCTTTAGGGGGGGTACTGACTATTTCTGGAATAGCCCAATAGCGTTTTCTGTAATGTTCAGATAATTTTGTTTGAGTTTGATTTCAGTTATCTGAGAGTTAATCAAACATATTACACCAGTTTGATGATGTTTTTATCACATTTTATTGGATTATTGATTTGGAAATCTTCCAAATTCATACTAATGTTCATTGGATAATGAGAATTTTTGTTCTCTGAATAATTCAGTATATTCAGTGTTTATGTAATTGCATAGTTATAGACACGTTATATACTAAGTAGTTTGAAGTTTACTACATGTAGTTATAGAAATGCTAGTAGCTCTAGATCATTTTAGTTCAGACAAGTAAAATGGTATTTAAATTTGGTAATTGCTATATAACATAGTGTCTAGGATATTCACATTTTGTTATTTTAACAATGTGTGAAATAAGTTTCATAATTTTCAGAGGTTACACATCCTGATTGCTTTGTATGAGACCAGCATTCTTTTGTCTCTGCAATGAGCAGCCTTGTACACATGTCTGTCCTTTCTCTAGCCTCTGGCATTCCACTTCAAAATTTATTGCTAACCCTGACATGAATGTTTGGGATATCAGTTATGGGATACTGGGAGTCTAAACATTGACGGCCCCTACTCTAGATATGCTCACCAGAAACTTATCAGTGTAAATAAAGGCCTACAGTAAATCTTTGATTTACATTCCACTAGACCATGGATGATTCATTCATCTGGGGATGATCAACTGGACCTTGTTGAGTGCCACCCACTGATTTAACATGCAGGGTGAGAATGCATACATGGTTAATATTATATGTGCCTGTACATGTAGATTATCATTCCCTTTGCAGTTAAATTTGATTCTGTCAAACTAAAGAGAGATTTATCTAAAGAGATAGATTATATTAAATTCATTCGGAATTTAAATGGTTATATTTTACATCTATTTCGCCTTTTCTTATTAAACGAGATTAACATTTCATATGGGTAAAACAGTTTCTTTGTGTTTTGGATAAAATTCCAAATTCAGGTTAATTTACAAGGAAGTACATTCTTCATGGTGTTTGCCTGAACAGTACTTGACTTCAATTTCTTGTGTTCTTGTTCGATTGTAAATACTATTGTATTATATATTTAATTGTATATATTAATGAATGTTATTTCTTATTTCCTTTCTTTCCTTTATGTCAAAAAGGGTTTTTATGGAAATCGTAGTTTTCTGGATATGAATAAACTCAATGTATATACCACACCCTCAATCCCGGACTTGCGTGAATTTTATGTAGGGCGATTGATTTCGTGACCTTACAATAAGGTAATACAGTAAACTAGATTTTTGTACAGTATTATACAGTTATTATGCTTTGCGATAAATTACTCTGAAAGGAAGCTCTAACTTAACTGCATTTATACCGCAATAATTTACAGGGCAGAGTATTATACTGTGATACACTTTTGGACAACACCAGCAAAGTGTGCTTGTACTGACCTTAATTCTGACCAATTCTGGTATTGTGGGGTGAATGTCGTGGAAGATAAGGCATAATGAATGGTATATACTTACAATTTGAAGAAACGCCCCACGAAAACGCAGTATTAACTACGATTTGTTTCTATGAATATCTCAGAATATATGACTGTAGGACGTACATTTATCGGTCTTATAATGATGCGGATTACGAAATACAAGATAACACACCCACCCGTGTTGGTCTTGTGCTACGTGTACGTGTACCGACTATATTATGACACACCTTGTCTGATTATATCTGAACTAAACCACTTACACGTCTGTGTAACCAAGGTGAGACATTTTCATTTTATCATAGCGATCATATGAAAAGAACATATACAGGTCCCATGGCGATGGTACAATGATACGATAGTAGTATATGAAGTGCATCTGGCCCCTCACTGACCTACTTCCGACAGGGGGAGCTGCGGAACATGCGGAGCTCACGTGACGATCACGTGATCAAAATCACGTGATCGAGAGGTTAAGGTCACTAGAGTTCCGCCACGTAACCGGAAGTGACCTTTGGAGGCATGTATTCTCCCGCGGTGATGCGGTCCGGCGGTAATGCGGTCACTTCCGCGAAGACAAAATAGTCCCGAGACTTCAAATACGCGAGTTTTCTTGAGAATCATCTTGAATCTTCAAAAAATGCATGAAACCATGGGAAGTAATGAACATAAGCTATAGGTTCTGTATGATGTTATTATGACCAGTCTATGATCAGTGCGACCCCAGGGTCGAGCCTTTACTGTCCATTATGTCTCCACAAAAAATAAACCTACAAAATGGCGGCGCTTGCTGTGAGGATTCCCTTTTGTCATCACGACATCGATCGTGCTACCCTCTGGAGGCAAGGAAGACAACTCTGACTGGGCAGGCCCTTTGTGTAGCAAATTTCGGGTGATCTCCCTTTATTTGCACGTTTGCATCTATACGGGGAATGCCAGCGCATAGGGGTGATCATTTTACTATGGGATCTTGTTTTCTTCGTCTCAAGCTGCATAACACGATGTGAGGTGTCTAGAAGCTAAGCGGTGAATTTTTTTTTAAAGTTCAGGTAGGCCTAGATATACCCATACTGGCTCAGCAGACAATGTTGAACCAAACGGAAAACCGACACATGCTCATTGCGGTATGGGTTGTGGGATCTTGTTTTTTACGTCTCGCCACGTAGAACACGATGGGCGGGGTCCTGAAGCTAAGCGGTGAATTGTTTGAAAAGTCACTGTGCGCAAGCTTAGTGGGTAAATAGCGCTAGGTGGACGTTCTGGGGCGAGAGGGGCTCCTAGTGGTCCGATTGGGTCGAGTGAGGTATCATTGGGGGAGCATCCGACGGGATGGAAGTAACGTGGAACTGACGTCATTCTGCGCATAGTGTAGTGTAAAGTGTATGGAAATAGACGTTTTGGGGCCGATAGGGGGCCCTATTGGTTCGATTGGGTCCAGTGAGGTACCAATGTGAGGCACTCGTGAGGGAGCATCCGACTGGATGGGCGTGTCGTGGAACAGACGTCATTCTGCGCATGGGCAGTAGACAAAGTGTATGGAAATAAACGTTTTGGGACGGAGGTGGGTCCCTAATGTCCGACATGAGGGATCATCCGACGGAAGGGATGTGACGTGGAACTAACGTCATTCTGCGTATGCACAGTAGACACAGGTTATGGATATAGACGTTTTCGGGCCGAGGTGGGCCCCTAGTGGTCTAATTGGGCCGTGGGAGATGTCGATGTGTAGTGTAACAAGGGTTATATTTGATATACATGTATACTCTAATTCTTTATTTGACAGTTATTAACGTAATTAGTCACCATAATATGTAAGATACGAAAGTGTAATAAATCATGCGTGCATACATGTCCGCTGTTATTGTAATCACACGAACAGGTGATATGCCATTTGTCACGCCCAGGAGGAACACGTCTATCTGTCAATCAAGTACTATCCAATCAAAATCATTCATTAGGTTACACTCTTGAACCGTGAGTTTCAAGAGTTTCAATCTAACTTTCAATAGAGTTCGGCCTCGGAAACCGAATTGATGAGACGTTTACTTATTACCTGATCATGACCTCTGAGCTATTCATCTGTAAGTAACTTTATATTTCTATTATATATAATAAATCATATACTATATTAAACCGTATCAGAATCTCGTCTTGTCACAAGATCCAGTATATTTTGGTATTCTATTGTTGCGAGAGCTCCCGTTCATATTTTCCATCTTCCACTGCGTATCTCTGAATCTCTGCTGAATATAATCTTCCTAAGCTGGGAATAATAGATTAGTTATTAGAGGGAGCTTCGTAACAGATTTGGTAAGCAGATAGCGTGGTTTGTGACAAATAAAACGAGATTGGAAATACGGTTTATTCATAGGTTATTTGAGTTTATTATACGGTATCGAAGTTAAGTAAAAAAAAAAAATGTTTCAAAATAACGCTGTAAGAGGATTTCCTCTCGCTATAGAACTTCAGATGACGGTAGAACTATTAGGTCACGTTCGGTAAGTCAGATAACGGTGATTCAAATGGTATTAAGATGGAAGAACTTCTGTCCGTATTCAGAGAAGGATTATCGAATATTTCTGCACATATGGCTGAACAAAATCGGGCAGCGTTATCGGCTATTAGCGAGGCTCAGTCTAGACAAAATCCTCCATTGTCACTAGGAAATAGCGGAATCCCTGCTCTTAGAGCGTTTTCAGGAAATTCAGATAGTGATTTTCAGAAGTTTTTCTCCCGTTTTGAGTCGTATTCAGATTTTCATGGTTGGACAACGGAACAAAAGGTTAAAGTTTTCCCTTTATATTTGACTGATTTTGCTGAAAGTGTTTATGATGGTCTCTCTTTTCAAGTTAAGGACGATTTATCTCTGATTAAATCCGCGTTTGAAGATCGATTTGACCATCCCATGTTAAAATGGGCCAAGGATGCAGCAATCTTTGCACGAAAGCAGCTTCCAAATGAACCTCTAGAGGAATATATTACGGATTTACTCGAACTTTGCAGAAAGGCAAACAAATCTGAATCAGAAATTCTGTCATTCTTAATGAACGTACTTCAACCGACTCTTAGATCTCATGTTATTTTTCTGACACCCACTAGCTTAGAGGATGCTCTAAGTAAATGTCGTTTGGCTGACATCGCATTTAAGGATTCCAGTAGGCTAGGAGCTGGTCAAAATTCTGATCTAAATGAAAATGTACTCCCGGAAGAAAATCCCGAGAATATCCAAAATGGCGGTAATTTGAAAGAAAAAGTACCGTCTAAAGCCATGAACACATCAGACGGTGTGCCTATCTGTTTTTGTTGTTTGCGTGTTGGCCATAAAGTTAAATTTTGTCCAGAAAGACGTGATACGCGACCGTCGTGTACTTTTTGTAAACTTCAGGGACATCAGACCGTAAATTGTACAAAATTGCAAGCTAGAAATTGTAGTTTCCAAGCTAGAAATTTAAATCCATTTTGTCAACGAGTACCTCCGCCTCATTTAAAAGGCTAGATGTCCATTATGGAAGTAGTAGACGAGTCCTGCTGTCGGTGGACCAATCAGAATTGAGAACGAAAGTGACGTCATCCTGTGACGTAATTAGGGCGTGGTTGTGAGAAACCGGAAAAACCGGTTTTAAGAAACCGGTAAAACCGGTTTTAAGAAACCAGTAAAACCGGTTTAACTGGTCGTAAGAAACCGGAAAAATCGGTTTTGTGACGTAATTAGGGCGTGGTTGTAAGAAACCGGAAAAACCGGTTTAGCCTGTAAAACCGGTTTAACCGGTCCTAAGAAACCGGAAAAACCGGTTTTGTGACGTAATTTGGGCGTGGTCGTAAGAAACCGGAAAAACCGGTTTAACCGGTCGTAAGAAACTGGAAAAACCGGTTTTGTGACGTAATTAGGGCGTGGTCGTAAGAAACCGGAAAAACCGGTTTTAAGAAACCGGTAAAACCGGTTTAACTGGTCGTAAGAAACCGGAAAAACCGGTTTTGTGACGTAATTAGGGCGTGGTCGTAAGAAACCGGAAAAACCGGTTTAACTGGTCGTAAGAAACCGGAAAAACCGGTTTTGTGACGTAATTAGGGCGTGGTCGTAAGAAACCGGAAAAACCGGTTTTAAGAAACCGGTAAAACCGGTTTAACTGGTCGTAAGAAACCGGAAAACCCGGTTTTGTGACGTAATTAGGGCGTGGTTGTAAGAAACCGGAAAAACCGGTTTAACCGGTAAAACCGGTCCTAAGAAACCGGTTATACAGGTTTTGTGACGTAATTAGGGCGTGGTCGTAAGAAACCGGAAAAACCGGTTTAAATAGGGCGGTATGGTGTCTATTTTTAGCAGTAATGTCTATTTTTAGATGTTCCTTTGTTAACTAACAATAAAAACATCACGTGACCCTTTGACGGCTAATAGGATAAAAGGAGAGCATTCGTTTCTCACAGGCCTCTGGCGCACGAAGGTGCGTTTATACGTATTTGTTCGATCTCCTGTCTCGGTATACAATGGATGACGAGAAAGCATTTGACGAAGGTAAGTTCGCATTATTAATCATTCCTTTGAGCACAAGCAGTTCGTTTCTTAAAAGAAGGCCTTTCATATATTATAGACTGACGCAACGCAATGTATTAGAGTAAATGCCATGAATAGTTAACCGACGGTGCGTGTATAGTTAACTGACCGTACGGGTTAAAACCGTGTACCATCGTATTGTCACAGTCTACCGAACATCTATTGACCTTGTCGGGGCGTAACGGTCCATTACACTTTAGCGATCTCCTTTGATACGTGTCGGTACACACTGAAACGACATTCTTTCTTGGATTTTCTTACTCTAAAACAGTTGGATAATTTAGGTTTATTATTTATTATGCCTTTAATATATAAATAGGGAGAATTTCTGTTAAATGTTGGTCATACCGGCGGATGCGTATATAGTTAACTGACCGTACGGGTTAATACCGTGTACCATCGTATTGTCACAGTCTACCGAACATCTATTGCCCTTCTCCGTGTGCCACGGTCCATTACACTTTAGCGATCTCCTTTGATACGCGCCGGTGTACACGAAAATGACATTCTTTCTTGGATTTTCTTACTCTAAAACAGTTGGATAATTTAGGTTTATTATTTATTATGC